>ML803329.1:162938-217162 GCA_009831015.1 Picea engelmannii | reverse complement strand
GGATGACACTTGGACATGGAAGCCACGCTGTCCCGGTTTCCTGCTTAGGCGGGACAGCTGGCCTCACACACAGTTTTGAATTTTGTACTTTAGAAATGGAAATATAACAGGCACTACCCCTTTTTTATTTAAAAAAAAAAAAAAAAAGTGCTTCCTCTTTATTAATGGTAGATCTCTTCAAAAATAGTTACAGTCTGATAGCGTCAGGGTGTAAAGATCAACAACCCTCAATACATTGAAAAGTGAAGTATTTATAATTCAAATTACAAATGTTCCTGTCGTAACTGACCAGGACGTGCTCATTCTATTTTTAGTCTAACTAATTTAACTGATCAAAACTGCTTGGTGACTTGGTGCAACTGCATGCGGAATTTCTGGGGTAGGTCGTTGGCGAGGTTCCTGTGTAACCTCTTCTGGCTAGACAGGTGACTGGACCTGGACAGCTCAGCTGCTAATCGAGAAGATCGCAGAGCTCCTCCCATTTGATCTGACTAGGCACAATGACTTTGATTAATCTCTGATACACTTCATCCATTTCCGTATATTTGGAAAACGTGGGCTTTGTGAGGAAAATGTATCGAATCTCATGTTGGATACTAATGTCCAATTGAAGAGCATCCAGGAATGCTTTACCAGTGATGCTCCCTTGTATGCCAGCAAACTTCGAACTGTCTTTAGACACTTCAGACAGTTTCTTTTCATAATATGGGAGTGTCATTAATTTATCATTAATCACTTTCAGACCGGGGAGACCCTTTTTCTGGAGAGCTTCGATCTTGTTGAAGAACCTTTGTACTCCTTGGTCCATGACCTGGACCTTTTCTTCTAGATGAAGCATTAGACTTCTCTTAGTCAAAACCCTTTTTACCTCAATTATGGTCTCTGTTCTATCCTCGATCTTCAGTTCCTCTAGCTCTTCTATGTTCTTAGAATTTAAGAATCTGGTGATCTCATTTGCTTGTGTGGGCATGTCTCCCAACTCTATTCTAATCTTCTCAATGGCATGTTGGCTCCTCTGGACCAATTCATTTTGTTCAAACATAATCTGGATCATTGGCCATATTTCATTTATGGACTTTATGATGTCTGTCCATACATTCTCTTTGACCTCAACCAAAGTCTTCCCTGCCACTGTTTGCTTTTGGAGCTATTGTAGTTCCTTCCTTAGCTGCTCAGTTACCTGTTTCTCTTTGGAGAGACTGGACTGGAAAGAAGTTTTGAGTTCCTGGAGGTTCTCAACTTCTTTCTTAAGCCTGTTGATTTCAGTCTCTTGTAAGTTCATCTTTTCCAGGGATTTGGTGAGATTAGTTGTTCCCTCCTGTGATGTCACTGGTGTTGATGATGGAATTGTTGTAACTATTGCAGTGCTCAAGCCGGCAATGTGGATAGCACTCAATGGGATGCCTTCCATCGGCTTCATCTATTCTTTCTCTTTCAATAATTTTTCCATCTCAGCTTCCATTTCCTTGAGCTGAGCATTCTGCTCCATGAGAAACTTTAGCATCTCATCCTTCTCACCTTCTTTCTCTGCTATCTCCTTCGCCTGTGAGTCCTCTGTGGGCGGGAGTTTCAGCTGTTTTCTTAAGGATGCGATGTCTGCATTCTTTTTCTTTATCATCTCTTCTGTTGCTTTGACGTTCGCAGGATCATAACTGATCTTGAGGACCAGCTCCTCCAATGTCTTGATTCTGTTGTCTTTTGCGAAAGATGAAATTTTCTCCATCTTGATTTGTGTCTGAGCATTATTCAGTGACACCTGAAATTTTACTGCAGAATCTTAAGCGTGTGCCAAGGTGTGGAAAACCATCTCCCCTGTTTGTTTGTGCAGATCCATCTGATCTGCTATATGTACGTCCTTCGCCTGGAATTCGAAGGTGGCCCTCTTGTAGTCTGAAATCACCTTGGGATCTGGTACCTGTGCTTGGAGGTAGGCCATGTGCATCCTACCCTTCTCTGTGTCGAATGCAGACATCAATTTATGCTGCACAGTCGACGGTTGTTTCTGAAACTGGGCATAAGTGCTGCTAGTAAGGGTTTGATTCTTCTTCTTGATCATCTCATATTTCTCGAATATGCCCAATTTAGGCCCAGTCTTGCCTTGCTGAATATCTAAGGGGGAGTCGGTGGACTTCTTCGGCACAACTGTGGTGATCTCCTTATGCTGACTCGAGCCAAAAGGTGGGATGACCGTCTTGGTTACAGTGGAAGGCGAAACTTGTGATTCTTCAATTGGACCAGGAACTGTGGTGGTCTTGGGCCTCTTTGTGTGCAAATTGAACTCTTCACAAGACACCTCCGTGACAGGCGAAGATGAATCCTATCGAGGCCTCTTTTCTTTAGGGACCTGTGGTGTAGAAGTTGGTGTTACAGTGGCCAGGGGAACCTGTTGTTCTGCTTCGATCAGTGTGTCATGCACCCACACTATCTGATTGGTAAATTTTTCGATCTCGGGCTTGGACTCATGCACATACTGGATATTTTTATTTTTCACCCGCATATCTAAAATGATCCCACATGGATCATAGTGCCATGGGAAACTCATAAAGAATTTAATTTCTCTCAACATTCTGTCCGCTTCCTCCCCGGCGCCTCGACTGTTGCAGATGAAGGAGCCAATTTGCCCCTTGATTCTCAATTGCTGCTTCTTCTTCAAGGAAACAAAATGAATCTCATCTGAATTCATGATCTGTCTAATATACTCTAATGCAAAGATTCTTACCGGCATGTATTTTGGCATCTTGTAGGGTGCCAATTCACATCCGAAAACTCTGATCTTAGTGTGGTTTTGATACAGGTACCAGTCTCTTGTCTTTGCATTGTCCGAGAGATGCAGAATTCTCTGGACTTCATCATTAATTCGTGGCTCAGGCATACCAGTCAGCATGCTTACCACAGGGTGGTAAAACTGATCAATAAATGCTTTGAATTCGTATTCAACAGAGTTATGCTTCAATAAAGATGTCCAGGCTGTGACTGGTTGTGGCCTTCCGTCTGTGTCCATTTTCTGCATTGAAAAACTGAACTTGTCTGCTTGATAGAAAACGAACATGTAGGCCAATATAAAAGAATATCTGAACATGCCTTCCGTGCCAAAATTCACGAACTGTTCGTGAATATTATTGGCCAGGAAGGTACTGAAATCGAACTGGGTGGTGGGTTTTTCGTCAGCAGAGAAAATGGATAGAAAACCCAGAATGGGCTCATCTACCCACTGGTCGGAATAGTATCCTAATAGAGCGCAAAGGGAGGAAATGATCTAGTTCCCCTTGGTTGAGAACATGGATGATGGGTAAGGTGGATTGGTGGAAGGGAGTTGAGTGGAGGTGGGAAAGAACAACTCGAAAATTTGAGCTCTTTGCGGAAAGGTCATCTTTTGGTATAGCTCTATAAGGATCTCTAGGTCAAAAGGAGAGACAGAATCCGCATGAGGAATCTGTATCATTTGGTTGATGTCTTCGGGAGTGATGAAAAAGAGGATGTCTCCAGATGATGAAACGATGGCTCTCTGGTTGGGAATATAATGGGCTTGGCATTTGAGGGCGAATTTGGGAAAGGGGTGTATCTGGGGAAAGAGGTACAGGGGGAAATTAGACTCCCAGAGTCCAATCTCGTCGCTCTGGTCCAGGAACACTTACCGGAGCCATGACTGTAGGTCTGAAAAATCGAAGTCACAAATGGTATCTGTGATCAACCTGTCTTTATCCACCAAAGGGATTTTGTCCAGGTCAACAGGAGGAGGAAGAAGAGGATTCTCTTCTCCTTCCGTTGGCCTTGGCTTTGGCGCCATCTCTGCAATAGTACCTACAATAAACAATATGTTAGTGGGGTCGACTGACTGTGGATGAAGGTGACAGGGCAGCAATGGAGGAATAGATGTAAGTTTTCTGGCGCGATGGACGAATAACGAATGAAAGGGGAATAACGGTAGTTTTATTCGAAACTGGGGTCGGTCGGACGCGGGAAATCAGTCAGCATGACAATGGGTATATTATCCAGTAATTAATAGACAACGGGCCACTTGGGGGTGATATGGTAGGTGACGGTGGCCAAAACGTACGAATGGGTGGCGTGGATGCTAGGGATTGGAGGTAATTTGAAGTGAAAGTTGTAATAAGGGGCTGGTCATGAGTGAAAAGGGTGAAGGACCGACAACAGGGACTGACAGCAGTTATGGGATGGGACACGACCTCGGGAACAAGTGGGACAAGTGGACCCAATGGAGGATGACGTCCATGAGTGGCAGGGCTATTAGATAGCATGTGGGGGATGTGACTTGAAGACCGATAGGCTGACGCCACGTATGACCAGGGGCCCACCGAAGGGAATATCCATTCCGGACCCCCCCCCTTCGGTTAACGACAGAACACCAGGGGGGGTCCGGAATCCATTGTGATCCATTGATCGGCGCGCTTGCTTCCTGGCCGCAGATCTTAGCGTGCTCCTTAACACTCATTCCGGACCCCCCCCCTCCATTAAAGGAAGAACAGACGTGGGGGTCTGGAATCCATTGTAGACCATTGATTTAAGCGCTCTATTCTGGGTCGTCTAGATGTGCGCTCCTGTTATTACCGATTCCAGACCCCCCCCTGTTAAAAATAGAATGGTCGGGGGGGTCCAAAATGTGATGTGCATCGTAGATCTGAGCGTCACGATCTGGGTCGCTGATAAGTGTAGGAAATATAAATCATGGGTGGAAAAAGGATGTGTCGGGAAAACTTAGGGTAAGTGCCTTTTATGGATTTTTCCAATCTTTTCACATAGACACCACTAAGGGGACACCATTTAATTTATTGTTAGGCAATGGGGACATGGTGTAGCATATTCATCGGTCTGGTTTCATGAGTGGTGAAGCAAATGAAGTAGCTAACCTACATGCTAACCTATCTTCCTAGGACAATTAACCCAGATTAGACTGTTGGGTTAAGAAATTACTCTACCTAAGGGATATCTGACCAGGATTAGACAGTCTGGTCAGATTTATTCACTAATATAGCCTAAGGGCTATCTGACCAGGATTAGACAGTCTGGTCAGATTTATTCACTAACCTATCAACATTAAAATTTAAAAAAACTTGGCCATGCTTGAAAGGTATGGCCAAGTTACTATTATTGCATGGGGCTTTTTCTTTTTTTTTTTCTTTTTCTCAAATTATTTGCAGAATGAAAAATCATTTGTCAATAAAAACACTAGATACAAATAATATCCAAGTCATCAATTGATTCCCATAACTTATGGGGTGATAACAGTGGCTCCACCTGGGGATGGTACTTGCCCTGTTAAGTGCCAAGAATCCTAGTTCCTGTCATTCTGAACATATCTGTCTAGTAGCCTTCATTGGTTTTATTCTCAAAACTTGGAAAAACAATGGTCAGCAGCTTAGGGCCTTCTCTTCGGGCTTCCACCGCCTGACTAATGTTCCTCACTCAGGAAAATGCAAGTAAAAAATGAAAATTAAACTGGTATGTACAATGAAGAGTGAATTCTTCAATTCTTTTATTGAGGCGGGACATAATGTTTCAGCATTCTGCCATTCACAGGTGCTCCTGGTAGATCTAACCCATCGGCGTTGTTTAGCAAGAAAGAATTGTTTCCTCTGAAAGCTTGGATCATGTATGGCCCTGTCCACAGATGATCAAATTTTCCATGCTTTCCCTTGTCCTCATTCCTGGCATCCCACCTCAACACTAGATCTCCCAACTCAAAATCATCCTGCTTGGTCCGTTTGTCAAAGATCTTCTTGATGTTTTCTTGGATGACCTGTGTTTTGTTGAAAACTTCTTCTCTAGTCTGTTGCAAATGAATCATCTGGTTGATCCTTCTCTATGAGTCATTTGGCTCAGCTTGCACGTCTTGTAGCAATTTCATGACAGGGACTCCTAAAGAAGTGGGTAAAATAACCTATGTACCATAGACTAGATGGTATGGTGACATACCAATTGACCTTTTGGTGGTCAGTCTGTCAGCCCATAGAGCAAACACCAACTTATCATGCCATGATTTTTTGTTTTCCTGCAAAGTTTTCTTGATGATATTTACCAAAGTTTTGTTTGAGGACTCCGCCAACCCATTTCCCTGGGGGTAGTAGGTTGTGGAATTCCCCAAACCAATGTGATACCGGTTGCAGAAATCTATGAGTTTCTTCGACCGAAAGGCAACTGCATTGTCAGTAATGATCTTCCTAGGACAACCAAAACGAGACAGAATATTATTTTCAAGAAATTTGATAATAACAGAGTCAGTGGCTTTCCTTCTTGGTACCGCCTCGATCCACTTGGTGAAATAATCGGTGGCTGTGAGAATCCACCTGTGTTGGCCTGAAGAAGGTGGGTGAATTTCTCCAATGAAATCGAGCCCCCATTGCTGGAAAGGGGCTTCAACTGATATAGGTTTCAGAGGTAAAGGAAGGAGTTTCCTTTTGCCTTCAAACAGTTGACACTGGTGACATGTTGTTACCTTCTGATGCACATCTGCGAAAAACGTGGGCCAGTAAAATCCAGCTCTGAGTATTTTGTTGGCTGTAACCTTCTAGTTCAAATGGCCACCACATTCTCCTGCATGAAACTCTTGCAACACTTTATCAGCTTCATCTTTCAGTAAACAATTTAACAGAATGCCTGCAGGGTCTTTCCAATATAAATTTCCTTCTAGAATACAGAATTTCAAAGCCTTCAACTTTAAAAATCTAGCTTTAGTCTTAGTTAAACCAGGGGTAGCTTGTAAATTTTGTAAAACGAATATAAGGTCTACATACCATGGAGAGTTAAGAAATACCTCTCTAACATTTGGAGTCGCCATCTCACCTTGTTCATCTGCAACATCTAGAAAATTAATGTCAAGAGCTTGGAAGTTAGATTCAGCCATTAATTTAGCAAGGCCTTGGCCTTTGATTAGTTTGGTGGGCTTAATCTCGATATCGTATTCTAAAATGACAGCAATCCATTTTCCCCTTCTTCCATCAGGGTTGTCCTATGTTAGAATATCTTTTACTACCGCATTTGGAACATAAGCTATGGTGTGGGAATGGAGAATGTAGACCCTGAAGTCTTTTATATCTTTTACCAAAGCAAAAGCTTGCTTCTCCATGATATTGTAATTCAGGGCAGCATCTCTTAGAGATTTGCTGAAGAAAGCTATGGGTTGTTCATACCCTTCATTGTTCTTCTGCAGTAACACCGCTGCTATAGTATGTTTAGAAGCGAAAGAAAAAAGATAAAAATATTTAGTGAAATCGGGACTGATCAAAACTGGGGCATCTGTGAGTGCTCGTTTGACTTGTTCGAAGGATTGTTTGGACTCAAAGTCCCATTTTATTTTTACGTCCTTTTTAAGCATGTTTGTAATGTTTCGGAGGAGTTCGGCCAGATTTGGAATGAATCTTCGCAGAAAGTTAATCTGCCCTATAAAAGATTGTAGTTCTTTGAGGTTTCTTGGGTGTTCTAACTTTAGTATGGCCTCGATTCTACTGGGGTCTATTCTAATTCAAACTTTAGAGATAATGTGTCCCAGCAGTTTGCCTTCTTCTAACCCAAAGAGACACTTCTTAGGATTTAGAGAAATCCTAAACCTTCTACATTTATCGAACACTCTTCTAAGGTGTCGCAGGTGTTCATCATCAGATTTGGAAAACACAGTCACATCATCTAAGTAAACGACAATAAACTTACCCGATTCTTCCACGAAGGTGATATCCATGGCCCTTTGAAACATGGCTCCTGCATTCATCAGACCAAAAGGCATCTTTACGTACATGAAAGTGCCCCATGGTGTGGTAAAAGCAGTTTTATCTTGATCGTCCGGGTGAACTAGGACCTGGTTGTAACCTGAGAAACCATCTAACAGAGATATCCTACTGGACCCGACCACTCTTTGTAGGAGGTGGTCCATTTTCGTTAATGGGTAATTATCTTTAAGGGATACTTTGTTCAGATTTCGAAAATCAATACAGAGCCTGATTTCTCCAGTTTTCTTCCGTGTAGGGACTAAATTAGAAACCCACTTAGAGAAACGTAGAGGAACGATGATCTTGGCATCATACATTTTCTTGATTTCTTTTTCTATCAGAGGGAGCAACTTGGGATTTATCCTCTTAAGTTTCTGCCTAAATGGTTTTTGGTCTTCCTTTATGGGAATCCTATGTTGTATGATACTGGTATCATAGGCTTTCAAATCTTCATAGCCCCAGGCAAAAACATCTGAATATTCTTTGAATAGCTCAATGTATTTGAGATTTTGTTCTGGGGACAAAGATTTGGACAGTTTGACCATCCTAGGCTTCTCTTCAGTCCCTATGTTACAGTCCTCTACCTCTTGTCCATGAGCTTCTATTTTTGGTTTCTTAGCTACATCGTTACTGTCGAACAGGTCTTCTAAAGGAACAAGACCTCTAGGTAAAACATTGCTTTTCAACTGTAAAACATCCATTTCATCATCCTCTAACTTCCCAGAATCAACTGTATCTACTCCTAAATCTACAGTATTTACACTATCTATTTCAAAATCAGAATTATTTACATTCTCGTCTTCATTTTCTACATCTATATTTGTACATTCAAAATTGTTCTTGCAGTGCATAAAATCCTCTATTTGGTCATCATTTCCAAACACTTTCCAGTACCTGATATTATCGGGAACCGTCGGTCTGCATTTCACCTCCACAGTGTATGGGCGAGTTTGTCGGAAAGGAATCTTACATGAGGCTGCTGACGTAGCCAATCCGTCAGCCAGAATATTCTGTCCTCTCGGCATTACCTGCAAGTCAACCTCATTAAAACACTTCAAAGCATCAAGAAAAACATTCCTATAGGCTCTAAGGCGTGGGTGTTTCGCAACATACTCACCTTTAATCTGCTTGATTATTAATTCAGAGTCGCCCCTTACCATTATCTGCTTAGCACCAACTTTTTTCAACAGCTTCAGACCGAGCATTAAAGCTTCATATTGAGCAACATTGTTAGTGCACTGGAAATTTAATTTGTAGGAATGATTTTCTGAATACCTTTTTTGATGATTATGCAGCCAGACTCCGGCTCCTGCTCCTTTACTCACAGCTCCATCGAAATCCATACTCCAGAAATCGGTGGGGAATTCTTCAGTGATTACGTTTTTCATCTTTGCTACCTCACCGATTTCTGGATCTTCATCTTGACTGGGTACATCTTCCATCAGTTGAGTATCTTTCTCTTCCGTATCACCATCATTGTACAAGATGAATGAATCTAAATCAGAATGAGCAGAGTAAAGAGGGTAATTGTGTGGTTTCTCCTGACTACTGACCATGTACTTCAGTAGTGTTTCTCTGTATAACCTCCTCTGTTGTCCAAACACTGGGATAGTGGCGTAAGACATATCCAGCTGCAGGGTTCCTTTCAACTTAGCTCCCCAAGACTGGGATAGAAACATTCCATACTTAGGTGGGATGTCTGCAACCACTACGTCCATTACCATGTTTTTTGAAGGGATCTGAACCAAGGTGATGCATAGGTCTTTGATCAAACCAATACATTTGACTTTGCTGGAGTCAAATGAATGTAAATCCTTGTATGGTCTAGTGACCTCCAGTCCCAGTTTTTCCATTACTGCTTTAGGCATCAGATTATGTGAGGCACCTGAGTCCAACATAGTGTTATGCAGTATCAAATCATGTATGTTTAAACTGATGTAAAAAGGAGCTACATCACCGGTATCGTCTCGACCGTCTACTTCAGGTCCGAAAAGGAGTTCGGGATGATCGTCAGTAAGGTTCACAGTGTCTGAATGAGTCACTGATCCAATAGTCAAGGCCTTGGTGCCTATGTCAGGTTCAATAGCCAGTGCTTTTATTACCTATGAATGATACCCGTCTCTGTTCATCAACTCTATAAGTGGAATGGGAATTTTTATCTTTGCCAATTCCCCTTCAAGGCTAAAGGGTGTAAGAGCTCTGCCTTGACTCATAGGTTCTGATTTGTCCATCATTTTCTTTGGCTCAGAAGTATTCGGCGGGTTAACATGTGAAGCATCAGGTTGTGATGGTCTTTTCAGAATAGTGATGTTTTTCTTCAAAGGAGCGTCAGCTTTACTCTTATCAGAAATTTTCTCGGCAGTAGTCTTCTCAGTAGGAGGTTCAGGGGTTTTCTTGGTTTCAACTGTCTTCTGTGTTTCTGTCATCTTCTTGGAAGAAGTGCCTTCTGTCTTCGAACTTCCCTCTATCTTCTTGCTACGCAGATTGTATTGCCGATGTACTTCCAGAATAGCATTCTCAAAGGCTTGCTTTCCCGCATCTTCGACTTCTTCACTTACCTTTGTTTGATTTAGCAGAAAGAGTTCCTGCTCTTCTTAAGTAAGGAAAATAGCCTCATTGTCGTGAATTCCCATAAGGTTGATGTGTGTGTCCTCCAATTCTTCAATCACTTCTCCCCCTTCATCAGCGTAGTTTTCTTGCAAGGGCGGTCTAATCTGCTGATCTGGGCCCCTCTGCTCTCTTTGATCCCGAGGATCTCTCTGTCTGATCTGAGGAGGATTTCTCCTAAAATTGGGGTTCCGAATCGGAGGTGCAGGTGTGTTGTCTCTCAAAGGATTTATGTCTGACACATTCACTCTTTCCAGCAATAGTTCCAAATTTCTGACTACAGAATCCCATTTCGAGTCACTGGTTGACGTGGAAGGTTCGTCTTTGATCGTGACTCTCCTTTCTGACCTCTGACGGGCCCTTTTAGCAACCAGATTAGCCTCCACACTAATAGCACTTTTCTACATGTCCTCTAGGGTGGCAGCATTTCTTTCTCTTAATTGGTAAGACATGTCAGCATCAAATCCATCAAGGAATTTAATCAACACCAAACCTTGTGGAGGTTTGATTTCCGTTGGGATTGTATTATAAAGGTTGTTAAAGCGGGTGCAATAGTCTTGAACCGTCTCGCCTTGATTTCTTTTTATATTCTCATATTCTGACAGTATTTGGAGAGGGTTTTTCTTTACCTCCCATCTGTCAAGAAAATTTCTTTGGAACGAAACAAGGTCAGGAACTGAGGCGGCAGGTAAATCTTTGAACCATTTCTTGACCTCTCTTGTCAGACTTTGGGCAAACAGTCGCATTTGAACGTCCGCCTCGTCAACTTCATGCAGGTCGAAATAGTCATTCATTTTATCCACATGTTGTTGGGTGTTTAGAGGTCCGGTTGCATCGAACTGTGGAAGTCTTGTTTGGTAGTCTTGGGGCATGGCATGTAGCGACGCAGCCAACACAAACGAAGCATATCGAGCTGCCATGATGGGTGGAAAAGGTGGAACGACAATCTGGATGGTCGGCGAGGTAGCGACGGAAGATGAGGGCGAGGAGGGACTGAACGATACTGAGGTAGTGATTTGTAGTTTAGTCTTGGGAGACAAAACTTCTGGGGTTTGGGGTTCCAACACCGTTGGGTCAAAAACTAGTCCAAACACAAAATTGTCAGACCGTGTTCTAACCAGACTTCTAGCTAGAGGGGTATCAAGATCAAGGTTTTGAGAGGTAACAGGTTTTCCTGAAAAGGAAGGTGACTTATGCAGGGAATTATGACTCCCTGAGCCAGCAGCCGAGGCCTTTCGCCTGAGTAAATGTTCGGGGTTATCTATCACTATTGCAAATTCGGGGTCGAGATGAGATCGAGTGTGAACTTTCTTGAAAGCCAGAACTGTTTTTTGGTTTTATATATATATATTTTAATTTTTTGATTCTGAAAGTAATACGTACAAAGCTTGATCAACCTCTAACCTTACTTTCTTCTTGGAATCAAACGTTCTTTAAGGGGAAATGTGAAATTTTCAATTTTTAGTTCTTCCCCAGTGGAGTCGCCATTATGTTAGCACTTGGTAAATTTCCTAGAGGTTGAAAAAGAAGAAAATTACAAAAGTAACTTTATCCAACCACTTTTAAAGCTGGGAATCTAGCCCTTCCAGCTTTAGAGAGGGATCTCTCTATATGATTTAGCTTTGTTTTTAAATTCAGATGTTAGGCTAGGTAAAGAAATATGTAGATTTTGTTGTAAAAGTGTGTTTGAATTGGTTGAGACAGCCTACACCTCCATTGGTCTATGGGATCTGTGTTCAAATAAACATGAGATACAAACCATAAACGCATAAGAAAAACTTCAACAGGGGTAGATAATACACTCTCTGGATCTTCAATAATTTAAATGATGGACAGAAGAAAAGATGAGAAAGATCATTCAACTAAGAAGCAGTTAAGAATTCCTTAATTGAAAACCTTAGAAGATAAACATTAAAACCTTTAAAGTTGGAAACAGGGTATCTAAGATAAATCCTGCAACATACGTTACTTTTAAAGATTAGTTTCAGAAAACAATATGATCACAAAGCAAAGAAAACATTCAACTAATAGAAAAACGTCACCAGTGAATACATGCAAGAATCCTGTATAAGTGCTTCCTCTTTATTAATGGAAGATCTATTCAAAAATAGTTACAGTCTGATAGCGTCAGGGTGTAAAGATCAACAACCCTCAATACATTGAAAAGTGAAGTATTTATAATTCAAATTACAAACGTTCCTGTCGTAACTGACCAGGACGTGCTCATTCTATTTTTAGTATAACTAATTTAACTGATCAAAACTGCTTGGTGACTTGGTGCAACTGCATGCGGAATTTCTGGGGTAGGTCGTTGGCGAGGTTCCTGTGTAACCGCTTATGACTGGACAGGTGACTGGGCCTGGACAACTCAGCTGCTAATCGAGAAGATCGCAGAGCTCCTCCCATCTGATCTAACTAGGCACAGTGACTTTGATTAATATCCGATACACTTCATCCATTTCCGTATATTTGGCAAACGTGAGCTTTGTGAGGAAAATGTATTGAATCTCATGTTGGATACTGATGTCCAATTTAAGAGCGTCCATGAATGCTTTACCAGTGATGCTCCCTTGTATGCCAGCAAACTTCGAACTGTCTTTAGACAGTTCAGACAATTTCTTTTTATAATCTGGGAGTGTCATTAATTTATCATTAATCACTTTCAGACTGGGGAGACCCTTTTTCTGGAGAGATTCGATCTTGTTGAAGAACCTTTGTACTCCTTGGTCCATGACCTGGACCTTTTCTTCTAGCTGAAGCATTAGACTTCTCTTAGTCAAAACCCTTTTTACCTCAATTATGGTCTCTGTTCTATCCTCGATCTTCAGTTCCTCTAGCTCTTCTCTGTTCTTAGAATTTAAGAATCTGATGATCTCATTTTCTTGTGTGGGCATGTCTCCCAACTCTATTCTAATATTCTCAATGGCCTGTTGGCTCCTCTGGACCAATTCATTTTGTTCAAACATAATCTGGATCATTGGCCATATTTCATTTATGGACTTTATGATGTCTGTCCATACATTCTCTTTGACCTCAGCCAAAGTCTTCCCTGCCACTATTTGCTTTTGGAGCTGCTGTAGTTCCTTCCTTAGCTGCTCAGTTACCTGTTTCTCTTTGGAGAGACTGGACTGGAAAGAATTTTTGAGTTCCTGGAGGTTCTCAACTTCTTTCTTAAGCCTGCTGATTTCAGTCTCTTGTAAGTTCATCTTTTCCAGGGATTTGGTGAGATCAGTTGTTCCCTCCTGTGATGTCACTGGTGTTGATGATGGAATTGTTGTAATTGTTGCAGTGCTCAAGCCGGCAATGGGGATAGCACTCAATGGGATGCTTTCCATCGGCTTCCTCTGTTCTTTCTCTTTCAATAATTTTTCCATCTCAGCTTCCATTTCCTTGAGTTCAGCATTCTGCTCCATGAGCAACTTTAGCATCTCATCCTTCTCACCTTCTTTCTCTGCTATCTCCTTCACCTGTGAGTCCTCTGTGGGTAGGAGTTTCAGCTGTTTTTTAAGGATGCGATGTCTGCATTCTTTTTCTTTATCATCTCTTCTACTGCTTTGACGTTTGCAGGATCATAACCGATCTTGAGGACGAGCTCCTCCAATGTCTTGATTCTGTTGTCTTTTGCGAAAGACGAAATTTTCTCCAGCTTGAGTTGTGTCTGAGCATTATTCAGTGACACCAGAAATTTTGCTGCAGAAGTTGAAGCGTGTGCCAAGGTGTGGAAAACCATCTCCCCTGTTTGTTTATGCAGATCCATCTGATCTGCTAGATGTACGTCCTTTTCCTGGAATTCGAAGGTGGCCCTCTTGTAGTCTGAAATCACCTTGGGATCTGGTACCTACGCTTGAAGGTAGGCCATGTGCATCCTACCCTTCTCTGTGTCGAATGCAGACAGCAATCTATGCTGCGCAGTCGATGGTTGTTTTTGAAACTGGGCATAAGTGCTGCTAGTAAGGGTTTGATTCTTCTTCTTGATCATCTCATATTTCTCGAATATGCCCAATTTAGGCCCAGTCTTGCCTTGCTGAGTATCTAAGGGGGAGTCGATGGAATTCTTCGGCACAACTGTGGTGATCTCCTTATGCTGACTCGAGCCAAAAGGTGGGATGACCATCTTGGTTACAGTGGAAGGCGGAACTTGTGATTCTTCAGTTGGACCAAGAACTGTGGTGGTCTTGGGCCTCTTTGTGTGCAAATTGAACTCTTCAGAAGACACGTCTGTGACAGGCGAAGATGAATCCTGTCGAGGCCTCTTTTCTTTAGGGACTTGTGGTGTAGAAGTTGGTGTTATAGTGGCTAGGGGAGCCTGTTGTTCCACTTCAATCAGTGTGTCAGGCACCCACATTGTCTGATTGGCAAATTTTTCGATCTCGGGCTTGGGCTCATGCACATACGGGATATTTTTATTTTTCACCTGCATATCTGAAATGATCCCACATGGATCATAGTGCCATGGGAAACTCATAAATAATTTCATTTCTCTCAACATTCTATCCGCTTCCTCCCCGACGCCTTGACTGTTGCAGATGAAGGAGCCAATTTGCCCCTTGATTCTCAATTGCTGCTTCTTCTTCAAGGAAACAAAATGAATCTCATCTGAATTCATGATCTGTCTAATATACTCTAATCCAAAGATTCTTACCGGCATGTATTTGGGCAGCTTGTAGGGCGCCAATTCGCATCTGAAAACTCTGATCTCAGTGTGGTTTTGATACAGGTACCAGTCTCATGTCTTTGCATTGTCCGAGAGATGCAAAATTCTCTGGACTTCATCATTAATTCATTGCTCAGGCATACCAGTCAGCATGCTTACCACAGGGTGGTAAAACTGATCAATAAATGCTTTGAATTTGTATTCAGCAGAGTTATGCTTCAATAAAGATGTCCAGGCTGTGATTGGTTGTGGCCTTCCGTCTGCATCCATTTTCTGCATTGAAAAACTGACTTGTCTGCTTGATAGAAAACGAACATGTAGGCCAATATAGAAGAATATATGAACATGTCTTCCGTGCCAAAATTCACGAACTGTTCGTGAATATTATTGGCCAGGAAGGTACTGAAATCTAACTGGGTGGTGGGTTTTTCGTCAGCAGAGAAAATGGATAGAAAACCCAGAATGGGCTCATCTACCCACTGGTCGAAATAGTATCCTAATAGAGCGCAAAGGGAGGAAATGATCTAGTTCCCCTTGGTTGAGAACATGGATGATGGGTAAGGTGGATTGGTGGAAGGGAGTTGAGCAGAGGTGGGAAAGAACAACTCGAAAATTTGAGCTCTTTGCGGAAATGTCATCTTTTGGTACAGCTCTGTAAGGATCTCTAGGTCAAAAGGAGAGACAGAATCCGCACGGGGAATCTGCATCATTTGGTCGATGTCTTCGGGAGTGATGAAAAAGAGGACGTCTCCAGATGATGAAACGATGGCTCTCTGGTCGGGAATATAATGGGCTTGGCATTTGAGGGCGAATTTGGGAAAGGGGTGTATCTGGGGAAAGAGGTACAGGGGAAAATTAGACTCCCAGAGTCCAATCTCGTCGCTCTGGTCCAGGAACACTTCCCGGAGCCATGACTGTAGGTCGGAAAAATTGAAGTAGCAAATGTTATCTGCGATCAACCTGTCTTTATCCACCAAAGGGATTTTGTCCAGGTCAACAGGAGGAGGAAGAAAAGGATTCTCTTCTCCTTCCGCTGGCCTTGGCTTTGGCGCCATCTCTGCAACAGTACCTGTAATAAACAATATGTTAGTGGGGTCGAATGACTGTGGACGAAGGCGATGGGGTAGAAATGGAGGAATAGATGTAAGTTTTTTGGCGTGATGGACGAATAACGAATGAAAGGTGAATAACGGTAGTTTTATTCGAAACTGGGGTCGGTCGAACGTGGGAAATTAGTTAGCATGACAACGGATATATTATCTAGTAATTAATAGACAATGGGCCACTCGGGGGTGATATGGCAGTTGACGGTGGCCAAAACGTACGGATGGGTGACATGGCTGCTAGGGATTGGAGGTAATTTGAAGTGAAAGTCGTAATAAGGGGCTGGTCATGAGTGAAAAGGGTGAAGGACTGACAACAGGGACTGACAGCAGTTATGGGATGGGACACAACCTCGGGAACAAGTGGGACAAGTGGACCCAGTGGATGTTGACGTCCATGAGTTGCGGGGCTATCAGATAGCATGTGGGGGATGTGACTTGAGGACCGATAGGCATGACGCCACATATGACCAGGGGCCCACCGAAGGGAATATCCATTCTGGACCCCCCCCCCCTTCGGTTAACGGCAGAACACAGGGGGGGTCCAGAATCCATTGTGATCCATTGATCTGCGCGCTTGCTTCCTGGCCGCAGATCTTAGCGTGCTCCTTAACACTCATTCCGAACCCCCCCCCCCTCCATTAAAGGCAAAATGGACGGGGGGGTCCAGAATCCATTGTAGACCGTTGATTTAAGCGCTCTATTCTGGGTCGTCTAGATGTGCGCTCCTGTTATTACCGATTCCGGACCCCCCCCCCGGTTAAAATCAGAATGGTCGGGGGGGTCCGGAATGTGATTTGCACCATAGATCTGAGCGTCACGATCTGGGCCGTTGATAAGTGTAGGAAATATAAATCATGGGCGGAAAAAGGATGTGCCGGGAAAACTTAGGGTAAGTGCCTTTTATGGATTTTTCCAATATTTTCACATAGACACCACCAAGGGGACACCATTTAATTTATTGTTAGGCAATGGGGACATGGTGTAGCATATTCATCGGTCTGGTTTCATGAGTGGTGAAGCAAATGAAGTAGCTAACCTACATGCTAACCTATCTTCCTAGGACAATTAACCCAGATTAGACTGTTGGGTTAAGAAATTACTCTACCTAAGGGCTATCTGACCAGGATTAGACAGTCTGGTCAGATTTATTCACTAACCTATCAACATTAAAATTTAAAATAACTTGGCCATGCTTGAAAGGTATGGCCAAGTTACTATTATTGCATGGGGCTTTTTCTTTTCAATTCTTTTATGCCCTCTTTTATTTTTTTCTTTTTCTCAAATTATTTGCAGAATGAAAAATCATTTGTCAATAAAAACACTAGATACAAATAATATCCAAGTCATCAATTGATTCCCATAACTTATGGGGTGATAACATAAGGAAGGTCTCGGAGGATTCCTTATTCACGAAGGAAGTGTGATCTACTATGAATCCCAAAAATTGAACGAGCGTGAAGTCAACTATGTGACCCATGATCTAGAACTGGCTACTATAGTGCATGCCTTGAAAATGTGGAGGCATTACCTCCTGGGAAGAAAGTTTGTGCTTATGACAGATCAATGTGGATTGCGATACCTGTTTGATCAACCAAAGCTCAATGCTAGACAAGCTAGGTGGATGGCCCTCCTTAGCGAGTTTGATTTCGAAGTCAAACACATTAAAGGAAAGGAAAATAGGGTGGTTGATGCCCTTAGCAGAAGTATGAAAACAATTCACCTGGCAGCGGTGATCACTTGCGAGACAAATGTCAAGGAAAGAATCAGAAATGCACAAGAAACAGATCCCTTCGTCTGAACTGTGACTATGTACCTACAGCAAGAACCCACCGGAGTAAAATATGAAGGCTACTAGAAGATCGAAGGAGGTCTGCTCACTTACAGAAGTAGATTTTATATTCAAGATTGTGATGACTTGAAGAGGTTCATTATGGATGAACTACATAAGAGACCCTACTCGGGTCATCCAGGATACCAGAAAATGATCACTGCCACCAGGAAACAATTTTATTGGCCTGGATTGAAGAAAGCCATAGTCGAGTACTTAGCCAAATGCATAGAGTGCCAACAGGTTAAAGTAGAACATTGACACCTAGCAGGATTATTGCAACCTTTACCAATCCCAGAATGGAAATGGGAAACCATCTCCATGGATTTCATCATTGGATTACCAACCTCAACCAAACAGAATGACACCATTTATGGTGGTGGTGGATAAATTGAGCAAGTCTGCTCACTTCATCCCTGTCAAGTTGACCTACAAGGCAATTGATATCGTCTAGGTATTCATGAAAGATATATTCATACTGCATAGTATGCTTAAAGATATTGTGTCTGACAGAGACACGAAATTTACTTCCAACTTTTGGAAATCACTGATGGATGGTTTAGAGACCAAGTTGTTGTTTAGCACCGCCTATCACCCTCAAACCGACAGATAGACAGAAAGAGTGAATCAAATATTAGAAGACATGTTAAGGATGCATGTAATGCATCAACCCAAGAAATGGGAAGACTACCTGCCACTGGTAGAATTCGCCTACAACAATGGCTACCAAGCATCCTTAAAGATGAGTCCCTTTGAAGTCCTCTATGGTAGACCATGCAACACTCTTTTCAGTTGGAGTAATACCGTGAACAGGATTTCTTTTTGACCTGACATGTTGAAAGAAATGGAACAGCATGTGA
This sequence comes from Picea engelmannii, assembly GCA_009831015.1. Taxonomy (NCBI): domain Eukaryota; kingdom Viridiplantae; phylum Streptophyta; class Pinopsida; order Pinales; family Pinaceae; genus Picea; species Picea engelmannii. The sequence goes on along the minus strand of ML803329.1, from coordinate 198,386 downwards.
CCCAAATAAAACAAAACCTGAAGGTTGCTCAGAACCGACAGAAAAGTATTGCCGACCAAAAGAGAACTCCAAGAGAGTTCAAAGCAGGAGACCATGTATATCTTAGACTTAGGCCTAGGAAGAGTTCCCTGAAAATGGGAGCTTGTGCCAAGTTGGCACCTCGGTATTGTGGACCCTTTGAGGTTCTGGATAGAGTGGGACATGTAGCCTATAGGCTAGCACTTCCTCCCATAGTAAAAGCACATAATGTTTTCCATGTTTCATTATTGAAGAAATATGTACATGATGCTAATCATATAATTGACTGATCTATGATCCAGGTGGAACCAGAGGGAGAATTTCTACTAGAACCTCAGTGCATATTGAACAGAAAGGAAACCCCACTCCGGAATCGAACCATTGCACAGGTCAAGGTGCAATGGAGACATTTTGGTCGAGAAGAGGCTACATGGGAAATGGAGGATGCCATGAGACAGGCATATCCGATTTTGTTTACATATGTACATGCATGTCATGTTGATAGATAAGAAAATCGAGGACGATGTTCCTTTAAGGGGGAGGGAATTGTAACACCCTGTTTCCCCCAGTTTGTAAAAATAACTATACTAGCCAAGAACTGTGGCAAACTCAAAAATGTGAATGGAACTTGTGAAAAAGGTCGATGAATGTGAATAATATTATGAATATATATATTGTAGGACTGTTGAGAGGGGATATGCTAAAAAAGAGACCACGATGGTTGAAGAAAGGTGGTGGAAGACACCTAGAAAGGTGGCGTTAACTTCCACCGAAACCAATACCGTATTTGGACTTCACTGGCCTAGAGAACCAAGAGCGGCTCGTTGGCCCCGAATTAAATGACTCGCCAGGATTGGTAGGTAAATGGCTCCTCATGAGTAATGCTGGATGGGGGGGGGTGAACCGCCCATCCGTAGAGCCGTCTGGCCTGACCAGTGCGAGGGAAATCGCACCACACACAACCTCGCAAGACGAAAAGGTGTGAGGGAGAAGTGAGAAGGGGGCAGACGCGAGGGAAGGCAGAAAACTCTGGAAAATACAGAGTGAGTGATAGCAGAGAAGGGGGAGAGTAACCCTCATTCTTGGTCACTGGAAAACAGAGACGCAGTCTCACAGCATCGTGGTCTCAGCTCGGGGGTGGCTAGTGGTAAATCCTATCAGAATTGTTGAGCCTACAGTTGGGTGGAAATGAGCACCCCTCTCAGCAGTTACACTCACTTCTGGTGTTATTTCTGATAAGTGTTTTACATCTTGCATCGTGAAATTTATATCCTAACATATATGCTCTTAGTATGTGTAGTTTTATGAATGGTATGAGTATAAGACTACCTGTATAGTGTTTTGATTCAGAAATGGTGGTTGCATGCTTATAATGGAAGGGCCACGTATGTCTTATGTTTATAAATAGATTTATATGTATATACGCACATTGAATCAATTCAGAATTCAAGCCGTTTCTCGAGAAATATATACCCTTAGCCATCTCGGGTGATACCCTAGATAAACCTCCCCATAGAGACACCCTTTTTGAAAATCTCAGAAGAGGTATCACTTTGTGTGCAAAGACTCTATAGAGGCGCAGAAGTCACAGAATCCCTTTAGGATTCGACGAATAAGTATCGATCAATGGATGAGATCCTGTCAGAAGATCTGCAGTTATTCACGACCGTTAAATTGAAGGAATAAATGAGGGCGTTAAATGCCTTAACCCTTTTTCCTTTATCTTCACGAGTAGCGAAGAAATCGGGACTGTAGATCCCCAAGGTCCGTGAAAGAATCTAGACCATGGATTTGTGTCCAGATAGCTTAGGAACAACGAAATGGAGAGACATGTCTGAGCCATTAGATCTTGGTCTAAACAGTCGGCAGACGTTGGATCTGTGGAGAGTTGCATGAGGTTTAAACCTCACGCGAAGAACAACAAAAGCGAAAGTCCCAAGAAGGAGTTCGTATCGGGATTTCGGCATTCGGGAGTTCAGGAATCCAGAGGACGAGAGTCCGGGCACTCAACATCAGAAGTCCCGAAATAGTGAAAGAACCTGAGTTGTTCATTGGAGGGAGGACATGTGTCACGAAATAACCCATATCGGGGATTTGGACATAGGGAGTCATAGAGGGAAGTCTTTCGATGTCGTAGGTGGTGAAGTCATGAGAGAGTCGTAGCCATCCATTTGAGGAGGACAGGAAGCACCTTGTCATGTACACAGACCTTGTAGGAACCACAGAGGTCGAGGAAATCTTTCATGGTCTCAGAGAAGAGAAGCTCAGGAGGGATAGTGCCATTTTGTGCATAGAGCCTTAGCTGCAAAGGTCGCAGAGGAGAAGAAAAGGCCGAGACCTTTGATACTTAAGAAATCTTCCAAGGAGAAGGAAGAGAAGCGCATGTTCAAGGAGGAGCTACAACTACCGTTAGATCAGCTGGAGCGAAATAGATCTGGGTCATCGAAAAGGTATGTCCAGATGCGCGCAGAAGAGAGTAGAAATGGACGACAGAGAGACTTCATGGAGAAGTGTCGAAATTTCATGGGTCGTTGGATCACACTGAGTTGTGAGGTAGTTAATCCATAGAAGCAGCCATGGGAGAAGTTGTATGGACGGTGGAGACACTTCGAGATAGAAGTGGCGAACAACCGATAGCCGTTGGATCTTGCAGGGTTGCAAAGCGGTTAGGTTCGGGTCAGTCCCAAAGAGGTCCGAGTTTGGGATCTGGCATCTCGATGTTTCACAAGAAGAGAGTGCAAGAGTTGGGTGCTCCAACTCACAAAGTCACGAAGTGCGAAATCGCGAGGAGAAAAATATGAACCATTGGATCCAGGAACGGGAGGACCATTGGATCAGGGCCTTATCGCGTGTATCGCGCACTCGGAGGTTCGGAAGTTGAGAGGACCTCCTCTAGACATCAGAAGTCACGAAGTGTCGAGAGCTGAGGCACGAGTGAGAAACACGTGGCAGAACCACAATGTGGGGCCCGCGTGGTTGACAGGCGGACACGTGTTGCCTGGAGAAAGGAGTCAACGCTCTGTTGACTTCTCGCGTCTCAAGGATTCGTGGAGTAAGAGCACGGGAGCTCAACCCTTCAACTCGCGAAGGGGGGAGTAGCGAGAGGTGCTAGCGTTTAGCCTAGCCAGTGGTTACGCATGGAAGGCACTAACAAAAAGGAGCTATACCCATTTTGTGATCTCGGGTATCGCGAGATTGGGAAGGAAGAGTCGAGAGTTTCAACTCGCGAACTCGTGAGATGGCGAGTTGCGATAAGCACCTTTGGGAATAGGCCTTAGTCATAGCACTGTGGTCGCTTGGGAAAGGTGGAGCTCGCGCCTAGTGCTGTTCACACAGGGGAGCTACCGAAAAGGACTTGTGGACTAAGGCATAGCCCACGGGGCTAATTACTGATCGAAGCCTCTTCGACAGTTTGGCATTCGGGGTTTGTAGAGTTGAAAGACTCGACGCTCTGGTAGCGCTGAGCCACGAAGAGAAAAAGGACGCCATACTTGTTCAGCCTGTGGTCGTGACCCACGATCACATGGGGGTGGGCAAGGAAGGAACTAGCCTATGCTAGACCCCTGTAGGTATTTCAGGGATTATGATCCTCAAGAATTCGACGAAAAAATTATTATGCCGCAGCGGGTATGTGACAGCATCTCAGAAGTAAAATTCGATCTTTCGCTAAATGTGCTAAACTAATGATAAAGGTTCTAAGAAAAAAATACCAACCAATGCAAAATACCTATTTTTTTGTATTTTCAATGTATTAAAAAGAAAATGCATGGACTGATACGAGACATGATATATAACTTGTACTATGTATAAAAGAAATCACTTGAGCAGAATACCAAGCAACTAAGAAGACAACCCAACTACTAAGGACAAATAAAAAATAGAAAACAAAGAGAAAGACATTGCCTAAAAATTCAACTCCAAACAGGTTTCCTGTCATCCCAGATAATCTCAACAGGCACCACAGAGACCTAAAAAGTTTCAGTGATCCTCAAAACCTACCCAACAGTCACTAAACCAAGCAAGCAAGCAAGGGGAAGTGGTATACGCGACTATTCAAGAGAAAAGGTCATATATACACCTCTTGCAGTGGGACAACAAGCGTGTATACACTACCATCGGGACAAAAAGGGTGTATATCTTTTAAAACAAGGCTAGGCAAGGGTAAAAGGATGAAAAACTCAGACCCAGAGTGAACAGACTCTATCCAACTATGATACGACAAGAAACACAAAGGAAAAAGAGAAATGTAAGAAGAAAAAATACTTCAACCCTTAGAAGGAAGATCTATCCCCAACGAAGTCACCAATTTTGTTACAAGGGAAAAACTCTCTATGGCCAAGGGTAAACCACAATAGACATGTATGACTACAGAAATCAACTCACTTCCAACATGTCCTATATAAACTAATGTGCAATATGAGGAAGAAGCCTACCTCAATCCAATCGTTTGATGTCGTTCCACCGTTGAGCACTTTGACCAAAAGCTTTACACGTGCAAGAAGTTCTCAACAAACAAGCGATGCAAGTATATAGTGACAATATATAAAATGAGTTAGCACATCAGATAACACAATCCATTAATAAACATTACAAACATGCCCATGGATAATAATCATATATTTGCAAGATATCGATAGGAAGGGAAAGGAGTATTTCTATTAATAATTGATCAACAAAAGTATCAACATTACAGACTTCCATGTCGGCACAGTTCGAAACCAAGAAACCAAGATCCTTCCAACTGGGTCTCCACCACTTCAATCCTCCACCAAAGGCAAGCTCATAGAAAAGAGGTAATGAGGTCCTCTTGACAATAAGGAAAGATCTTGGGGGTTGAACACTGTGTTCAGACTTGAGGGACAAAGGGATGCAGACTCAATATGAAGTAATTCCTCCATAGTAACTTTACTCTCAAAGTTGAATTCTTTCTCCTCCTTTTCCATAGCTCGAAATTTTGCTCTTATAGCCTCCAGAATGAAACTAAAGGGCCAAGTCGGAACATTTCAAATATATGGAAGGCCAAAGATCAGAGATCTTCTATCCTAACATGGAAACCCAACCTCATTTTGTATTTTATGGCACAAATCCTGATATACGTGAGTTGTAGTGGAGCAACAAGCATATACACATCTTGCAAAGCAGTTAAGGAGTGTATATGTGGAATATATATATATATATATTTTTGGCTCTGGATTTATCAAAAAGGGGTTGATAAGTCTGCATAGGGAAATAGAAAAAGGCCCTCTATGCACGATAGAAATGGTGAGGCAAATCTTGCTATAACATGGATGACAATCAAATTGACAGTTTGGGAAAAGTGTTGCAAGCATGAAAAAAATTGTCCAATTGTTGATAAATTGTAGATCGATGGCTAATATTTCACCTAATATGATATCAATGGATTAGATTTCAACTATGTTAAAACTGTAAAATAATAATTTTTATGCAAAATTGTGTGGTTTTTGAAGATAAGATAATGAAAGGATTGTGAAGGCTTAGGAATATATACTTCAAAGTTTGAATATGTTGCACAAGCAAGTCAAAAAAATAGTCTAGCACTAAGAAAACAACTAGTGATAGACAAGTGTCCGCATCCAAATCTCAAAGAAAAAAGTATGATCATGGAAATTATAGGAATTAAAGAAGCATGAGAAGGAACCATCTGTTAAGCTCTAGATAAAGCCCCATCCAACTTAAAGGAAAAAACTTAGTCAAACCCATTTATGAAAAATAAATGTTGGCCATATTACATGTAGTTCATAAATGGTTCCCCTACCTAATAGGAAGACACTTCAAGGTAAAAAGAGATCTTGATAGTTTGAAGTACTTCTTGGAGAAACAATTATCTTCATAAGATAAATAAAAATGGGTTACAAAGATGTTCGGTTATGACTTTGAAGTTATCTATCAAAAAGGAAAACATAATGTTGTGGCATATGCCCTTTCGAGGAAATAAGAAGAAACATAAGGTTCACTATGTGTTGGCATATTCCCTTTCGAGGAAAGAAGAAGAAACATAAGGTTCACTATGTGCTATTTCTATCCCACAATCTAATTGGGTGGAAGAAGCAAGGGTAGAATGGAATCAATATATAGAGGTATGCAAGATCATTCAACAAATACATGAAGACCCCAGTTCAGTATATAATTTTGTATGAAAGAATGATTTATTATGGTATCACAATTGCCTATACTTATGTAATAATCCCCAACTCAAACAAAAGATCCTTATGGATATGCACACCTATCCTATAGGGGGACATTCAGGATTTTTGAAAACATACCACATGATCAAGAAGGATTTTTTTTGGGAAGGTCTTAAAAATGATGTTCAAAAGTTTTTTTCTGAATGTTTGGTTTGTCAACATAATAAGACAGAGACAATCAAGACTCTAGGTATCCTATAACCATTAACTATACCAAGACAATGATGGGAAGAAGTTTCAATGGATTTTATTATTGGATTATTGAGAGGGGGGGTGAATCAGTAATAGATCAATCTAATCATTTTTAACCATATAATGCAAGTGTTATATCAATGTAGAATTATCAACCAATATTTGCAGAGTAAATAAACAATAAACAAATGAACAATCATACACATACATAGTACACCGGTGTTTTTACATGGAAACCCAAAGTGGGAGAAAACCACAGAATTTGTTTTCTTATATGTCTTGAAGAATTACATTCATTGGAAGCACCAACTTCCATTGTTTTCCAGCTACAATTGGAAGGAGGCTCCAACCCCCTAGTTTCTCAAGATACAACCTGAGGGAAGCTCCAACTCCCCAATTCTCTGGCTACAACCAAAAGTGGCACATACCCCCTTCCCTCCAAAGTGTTGCTCGACCTCCTGGTCTAGGATCATTCAATTCATTGAATCGAATGGATCGTTGGGATCCTAATGGGAACTAATTTAACTTTTCATAGACCCTTCTATCTTTGCAGCGCAGATTGTGTGGCAACCACGAACCCTCTCCTTAGCGCTCTTCAAATATTAATTCCAACAGATGCTATCTCTCTATGCTAGGATCTTCCCTTGATCTCATGACCATGGACTACAACCATGGCCCAGCTCCCTTCGCGAACCCATGCTTCAGAGCTTTCGCTAGTTGCTTACTCCCTTTTTCCTGATTCCTGAATTAGTGAATCCTTCAAGACCAAATCTATGGTCCAAGTTCTCTTCGTGTTCGACAATTGAGATAAAATCACAAGTTTGGACTTCAGGATTCCTCTTTTCTCTTAACTCTGTCCTTCCTAATTTCCGAATCAACGAAGTGTTGATTTCTCGCCACATGTCCTATCTCAATGGACGACTAGGATTTCTTCGAATCCTAGATCTTTGGGTATTCTCCTCCTTGAATTTTCTCCAAAGGGTTCTTCCTCCGAAATACGTGGATCTCCATCACTCACCCTCCTGGACCCAATGGTACACAGAATCACTCCACACTTCACCCTTCATGAAGTTTGAATTGTTCTCCTTGTAATTCTTCCAAAGTCCGAATCCTAGAATTCTCGGATCTGCTTCCACCTGTCTACCTGGATGATGGATGAATTTATGGTCTTCGGGACTTCGGCAAGTCCTCTATGCCTTTGCAAACTTGGCACACTTTTCCCTTTTCAATACTTAGGCTATTCTCTAACTTCTTCTGCACTCCTTGCATATTTTTACGTAGGCACTTTTGTGAATTTTCTCTGCTTGAAAACCTTCAAGGTTCCCCATTCCTCTACATCCTTCAGTGAACATTCTCTTGCCCTCTTAGGAGTTTCTTGCTCTCCCTCCTGATCTTGAAAGATGGACTTACAATATCCTTGGCACACTCCTTGCGCTTGGCTAAGATTTTCAATGGCTTCTCCCTTAGCCTACCTGAGCATCTTAAGGCATCTCCTTTCCTTTGTCAATGCACTCTTGAAAATCCTTCCTTCCTCAGAGTGTTCAACAACCCTCAGGTTCTCTTAAGGATTCCAAGACTTTAGAATGTGTTCTTCTAGAATGCTCTCGCATCAACTCAATTCCCTCTTGGAAGAGTGTCACAAAGTGTTATGTAACTCTACATTGTTTTTCTTGCTACACAATCTTCCTTTCCAAGGTACTTAACCACCTTGAAATTTCCTCTCGAGGCTGTGAATTATCCTGGTATGCCCTCCTGGCAAATTCTCTTCTGACTCCACTGAGTTAAGACACACACTCTTTGCGTCGGCTAATAGATTTTTCACCCTATATCGTGCACTCGCACTTATCCTAGAGAACCAGACTTAATCCGACAGAATCACAGATAGAAAACTGTATCTCTTTCCTTGCAGACGATTTCTAAAATTCATCTATAATTTAAATGCATACAAATGACATTCAACAAAAAGTATATGTTACAAAGAAATTGATAACGGGAAAAACTGTCATTTTCTATTAATGGAAGAATGTTCATTACAATATGGGAGTCCAAGCTACAACTAAGTCTTTTCTCTCTGTGTTTCTCTCCCTATATCCTATGCATTTCTCTTCCTGGATTACAATGGTTTTTCATCAAATTCCAGCCACCTCTACTGGGCATACAATACAAAGATTTATACAAGAGGGGCTCGACGAGCTTCCCTCCAAGCTAAGCTAGTGGTGTCAAATCACCATTCAAAATGCCTGTCTAATGGGAAAATTTAAATCATGGAATTATGCTCCAAATTGGATGCAAATCCCTCCTTCTGTCAACCACTTAATGGAGATATTATCTTCAACTTGTGTGAAGGCACAACTTCTCTATTCCAACCTGTTAGCATTAATTTGTTTTGATCACGCTTTAGATTCTCGAAGGCAAAATGAGAGGGTGACACCTCTCTGTTCCTTGAATGCGCACCACACGTGTCAATCGGTTGGTGCATGATGAGGTGGAGAGATGCTCCTGTATCATACTCCACGGCTACGAAAAATCATGAGCTCCTTCTCATGAGATTTCCATCTTGGCTAAAATCCCCCTGGATCCCAAACTTTCTCTTGGAGCTGTATTTTTTCTCCTTGGCTTCACTGTTGCTTCTCCTGCATCTTTTCTACGGCTCATGTAGGTTCCTTTCTTTCCATCTTCTCCTTGCTTACCACTTCTTCTATTGACCCCAACATTAGCTTTCTTATCTCCTCAACCACCTCATCCAACTGCTCCATTGGTTGTTTCTTCTTTTGCAGTCTAGCTTGCTTCACTTCTTCCTTTTCAATGGGTAAATCATATCAATCTCCCAAGTTCTCTTCTTCATCTTTTGTGGCCTTGGCTTGCCACTCTGCTGCAAATTCCACTTCTGTAAGCTTCTGCTTACTGGGTTGTTGTTGTTTAGCCTCTCCTTCTGACAGATTCGCTCCTGTCATCTCTTCTTGTGTTGTTTCAACTCTAAATTCCCCCAGCTGATCCTCATGATGGTATTCAGCTTCCTCTTCTATTACATTATTCAACACTATAGTCATCTCATGCTCAACTCCTCGGCTGAAATTTTTGAGTAATTCAGCCGAATGATTTTCTCCTATGATCTGCATGATTGTCCCTTGGCAGTTGTTTTCTGGTTCTGGATTGTTCAACCAATCCTATAGCATATCCAACTCTTTCTTCCATGGAGTGATCATATTAACTGTATTCTCTTCTTCTTCTACTGGGGCAGGCATCATCATCTTCTCCTTCACTTCTTCTATGATAGTCACTGCTAGTTGTCTGTTTGTTGCACCTGCAACACATTCTTTGGGATCAATCGAGCTATGTGGTAGGAATACCTCAATTCCCACAATGACTAGAATACTCCCCTGATCCTTATCCTCAACGGTGGAAGTTTTTAACTTCTTATCATATTCATTCACATGGTCCACAATTCTGCTTGAATTTTCACTTGAGCGAGGTATTTCTTCCGCCTCCTCTTCATCTATCAACACCCCATGATGCGAACTCTCAGCTGAGCTCACCTCTTCTCCCTTTCTCACTTGGAAATTTAAGATGTCTCCTCTTCCCTCCTAGTAGTTTACAAGATCCACTAATCCCTTCTCATTTCCCATCTGACAACCTATGAGATCCCTGCCAGATCTTTTTCCCTCATCACTGAGGTTTTCATCATACCTTAGCCACCTTTTTAACACCTATTGTTGTCCTCTGGCCAACAAATTCCGAACATGCCACTAAGTTGTTCTCTTCAAAGGCCACTCATACCTCCAATGCACCTTTGCCTCATGTTGCATCTTAAATTCTAGCCTCTCCATCCCTGCCCTTATATCGTTGAGGTCTTTCTACACTTCAAATTTTCTTTGTTGTTGATGGTCTTTTCCTCGACCATGTCTATGACCTTTAGTAGCCATATTGAGCTTCTCCTTCACCTAAAATATACAGACGAAAACTGTTCTCTGATACCACTTCTGGTGCAGACCCCCTTCCCTCCAAAGGGATTCTCAACCTCCCGGTCTAGGATCGTTCAAGGCATCGAACCGAATGGCTCGTCGGGATCCTAATGGGAACCAGTTAAACTTGTCACAGGCCCTTCTATCTTTGCAGAGAATATTATGTGAAAACTATGGACCCTGTTGGCCCTGACCAAGTTTTGAGGAACACTTGGTCATATTTGACTATTTTTGGGACTTTGACATCTTGTCAAATATGGAGCGCAACGTGAAGTGGAAATCGTGGAAGATAGATCCCTTTTTGGGTCCTTTTTGGGTTTTGGGGGATAATGTAATGGGAAAGGGATGTCGGCTCGTGGGTTTACCCATGCTTAGGCCCAATGTTTTATGTATAAACAGATGTATAGACGAAGTAAGTGAAAAGGGAGGGGGAGAGAAGAGTAGTAGAGTGTGATCTATGTGATCGAAGAGTTGCAAGTTGTGCTAAGTGTTGATAATGATTGTAAATGATTTGTGCATACTGTAAGAGACTAAGTGAAGGATATTGTAGAAGGCTCTGTTCTTTTAGTGCAAGGAATAAGGATCTAGCAAGCTACGCAGATCTTTTGTCCTATGCGAAGAGGGATTTGGATGGCTCTATGCTGTAACCTGATTAACTGAAGCTAATAAAGAAGAAGACTTTGTGGGCGTAGCCCCAAGGTGGGGGTGAACCACGGTAAATCTATGTGTTGTGTTATGTGCCTTGACCTGATGTGTTTGTCTCCTCCTTTGCTAAGTGCTTTGATGTGTTTAGATAGATCTATTTATGCTTTGTGCTTCTAAGATATGAATGAATGTTAGATCTGGTATGTAAGATGCTTAGTGCTTGATCTACCGAATCTAATCTATCTTGTTGTGGCTAAGTGTTGAATTATCTTAGATCTAAGTACATAATGCGATGCTCTGTGCTATTTGCGAAGTATCCTAAGGGTTGAATATTGATGAATAATCTATGCTAGGTAATTTCTAAGTGTTATAATCACAGATTTGTGTCCCAGCTAAGGTTGTAGACACCTAAGTCTTGCAACCACCCCTGCCTCTACCTCGGGTGAGAATTCATCTGCCTCAGAGGTGTTATCGAAAGGGATGGTAGTTAGGGTTTTGTTGGTGCTGTTATAGCATTGAACCCTTGTGTTTTGAGTGAGAAATCCCTCTACGGACTAGCATCTAGGGTTAAATTATGCATGCGGAAAAGACCTAAAGAATCCTATTTTCTACCATCGTCCTAGACCTAGTCCCCATTATTATTAAGCAAATGCGTAGTTAAGTGAGTGTACCTTATTTCGAACATTTGATATCGATCCTTCTTCACACTTGATTTCTCCTTGATTGCAACTCTCCTCTATGGCTAACCTGCATTCACACAAGATATAGAACAAACTCTACATGCATTTGGTCTAAATATTAATGGGTTAGAGATTCAAACATGTATGCAATAAACTATGAACACCTCATATGGCGAGACGGGAAAAATACTTCTTTATTACCAACTTTAATAAATCAATTACAATGTCAACACTGGCCACTACTCCGCGAACCTGGTCCTGGGCTCCTCTTCAACTGTCCTCCAACTTCTTTTCTATGTATCTCTTCTTGCACAAGGATGGCTAAAGGTTTGGGACAAAGGGAATGTGAAAATGGGTATAATTTCTTTACTATTATTCTCCTCCCTCCAAATGGGACCCCTAACCCTTATTTTATAGGCTAGAAGAAGTTAGGTATTTGGACGAACCCTCGACCATGCATGGCTGGAAGTTTTAGTTAAGTTACCCAAAGTTGTGTGTTTCGTCAACAACTTTCCTTTTTTCGTGCTTTTGTAGGTACACGCGGGCTGTTTTGGGTCAGCTAGCGTGTACATGCATTCAGTAATGGTGTAGGGTGCGTGGTACTTTATAAAAGAGGTTTTTAAGAAGATTTGTTCAACAGTTCTTTGGCAAATAAGGAATCTGAGATTGCCTGATGCTAGGTAAGCATGTCTAGTGCAAATTAGGGTTATTAAAGATGCCCCCTAATGTGTGAGGTTAGAAGAGCATCTGATGGTCAAAATACATTAACAATCTTCACCGATGTGCTGAACAAGTGAGCCCAAGGACCAAGAATCAGGAGGTGTCGTCTGCAAAATAATAATTGTCTCACCGAGGCGGGCATACCCATGCTCGGGATAGAATAAACTCATGGCTACCAATCAAATACATTGTAGATCCATGCCATATAACTTATATAAAGTGTAGCCACGAACAATACACAACAGAGCTACATATTGAAATTGAAAAGATATACATGTAGAGTATCCATCTTCTCATAAGATAATGAGGCTTGATGACTGGAGATGAGGTCTTCAGAGCTCGAGCAACAACTTCAAAATCTTCAAAACTTGGGTAGGAGTGTAATATGAGTGTACAACTTCACTACCCAGAGGTTTTCGATGGCTCGTCGGTCATGGACTAGAGAATCTTGATGATCAGATTGAAGGCTTCATTGGTTTTGAACAAAGACTTGATTGGACGTTCAGGATGGTCGGGTATGAGGGCAAGAGACAAACTGCAGAGGGGCTGACTCAGGCTTGGTAAAAACTTCCCTTGGAAAACAGCATGACAAATGATGAGACTCAAGAAGCATGGAATTAATCATAAGTATACTAGGCAAGAGGCAACGCAAACTCTCCATATGTTTGGAAGAATAACCAAACAGAGGAGGACACAACTCTATGTAGCGAGAACAACTTCCTAAGGTCGTATTAAATCCCATAGATTGATGAACAAACGGACAGATGTGCTTTATCCAAGGGAGACTTATTGTCCTGCCAATAAAGAAAATACTTTTCCCTTCCTCTTTTTGGGGCATATTTGATTTTTTTGTCTTTTTCAATGATTTTGGAAAAAAGAATAAAAGAATGTTACATTACAATGGAGGAACGAGTGTTACAAACATACAGGTTCAAGGCACAAGGACAAGACTGATGTTTAGAGCAATGACTCTTGGGAAAAACCCTCCCGAGGCAAAAGGTGTTAAGACGCATAGGCAAAGTGCTACAAAGATTGCGTATAAGGTATGCTTCAGATGGGTCAGTTGAAAGCAACATGGAGCCGGCATTTAGACCAAAGACACAGGTATGCAAACGCGATAAACAAAACACACAATGGTAACATCCTTCGATGTAAGTTTAACGAGCCCAGGGAAGGCAAGCTTGGTGGTTTTTCATATTTAGAGAGTCTGAAAAAATGTAAAAGGAGACTCTATTAGGGTGCCTTTTTCGAAGGTAGTCTAGTCGGTTCAAAAAAGGGTTAAACTAGCACCAACAAGACGTCTATTCAAAACCATTTTAACGAGTGTGATAAAGACAAGATTACTCGGCCATTTTTTCATTTTTAAGGAGTCTGAAAAAATCTTAACTATGGACTCCATCAGGATTGTTCTTCTGGACCAGTTTAACGAGTGTGAGAGAATAAGGTCACTCGACGATCTTTTCAATTTTAGGGAGTCTGAAAAGAGCTGAACTATGGACTCCGTGGGGGTTCCTTTTTCATAAATTTAGTCCCCCAAGCCCGAAAAAGGGTTTAAATGATACTTGAGAGTACTCTTCTAGAGAAATGAAGTTCCATAGAGTATACCTTTGTTCGTACAGTTGACCGTCTGGACCAAAAAAGGGGTAAACTACCACCGAACAGACGTGACTTCAAATTTTAGTTTAACGAGCGTGAAAGGCCACAAGATCGCTCAACAATATTTTCATGTTTAGAGGGTCTGAAAAGGGATTAAAAGAAGACCCGTTATATATTTTGGGAGTCCTGAGGGTGAGGTCAAGAGTGAAAAGGAATCATGCAAATGAGGCTCAAACTCGTAATCAGGAAAAACAACAAGGACTCCTGAGCCTAGAATTATTAGAGACAGTATGGACACCATAATGCAACCAGGATCTACCTAGGGCATCCATGTTCTGGTAAGCTCTACCACCAACTTGTGACACTTCTAAAGCAACAATGATGGTTCTGTGTCTCAACCTGATGGGATCGATCCTATGGAAAAGGGATAAAGACAACGACATACAAAAGTTAGGGTATAAACCTGACCTATATGCTCAAGTTGATCATCTGAGATTTTTCCACGGACTATCAAAAGTTACCCAAAACTCCAAAAAATTGTCCTGATACCCAATCATACCCCTCCAAAGCAACTCCTGGATTACTCTAAATGGTTTTTATTTTAAAGAAAATGATAAGGGGGGCCAAAAAAGTGACAAAAAGAGGCCAAAAAGTCTATAAATAGAAGCTAACAACTCATTATCACCATTGTTGATTTGGAAATTGACTCTGGAGCCAAAAAAAACCCTTTGATAAAAGTGGTGATTCTGGGAGCTACAGTTGACAAAACGACCATCTGTCTAGACCAAGTAAGTACAAACTCTCTTATCTTTCAATATAAATCTTTACTTTTTCTTTAGGTTCCATTTTGGGGGGGGGCGTCGACCTTCAAAAGGTCCACCCTAGGTCCACGCGGCCTGTCTTAGGATAGGCCGCATGTACATTCGGGCAGAATAAACCCTACACGCGACTGTTAGCATTACAGCCTGCATGGACCCCCTTATTGAATGAAAAAAGTTTAAAAAACAAGGGTTAACTCTCCTGAACCTTGGTGTTTTGCAAGATGTATGTTCACTAGAGAGAAAGAGAGCATGAGGAGGTTCGTGAGTTGGTCGGGGAAGACCCCAATGTTGTGGCTTCCTTGATGCAATGTGGGTTGCTCAAGTTCTTCTTATGTCCTTTTATGCGGGCACAACCTAGGCTACTGAATGCCTTGGTTGACTATTGGCATCCGGATGTAGAGGCATTCATGTTAGAGGGGTAGTCACTGGTACCCACGACCGAGGACATATATTTTTTGACTGGCCTCTCTAGGAGAGGGGAACCAGTCAACTTCTAGACTTTTCCTTTGGGGCTGCATAACATAGCGGAATCGATAGGTCTTTACTGTGAGGCTGGTACAAACCGCTCGAGCTCACAGGTGCCCATAAGCAAGATTACTGACTTATCACTACATGTGATAATGTTTCTTATTGGGTGAATCACTAGTTCTGTGGCTCTACATCAGGCGTCCCATGCATAGATGAACTGTGCAGTCCAGTGTTTAAATGCACAAATATTTGATTGGAGCACAACATTGTTAGATTGTATGAAGAGGTAGTTGATAGATTGTCGATTGCGGATGCAGAGGAACTTCGGGTTCGGGACCATTCTATGCTCTTTCTTCTTTGAGATAGTTCTGAGATTTAGTCCTCAAGTAGTGGTACGAGGACATCGGGCCTCTCTTCCTACTATGTGTAGATGGGCAGTGTTACTGCCGCGACAGGGTGGTGGAAGGACCAATGATTCCTTCGATGAAGATTTTGTTGCATCATTGTCGTGACAGATCCTAGTCATCGAGGATTATCCTTATGCTGAGATTGATTTTTCGAGAGATCCTGAAATACCAATACCTCCTGGTGAGGAGCGAGGAGAGATGGGTAAGTTTCCATCATTCATTTTNTTTTGTTAAATGTAATTTTTATGTTGTTTTTGTTATATATCATTTTTTTATATACTAGAGTATTTGACGGATATGTGTTTGTTGTGTGCAGATGTGGGACTAGTGCGACCTACTGACTATGCGAGGAACAAGTGTCATCCTCGGCCAGGGGCCGCACCTGCCGCCGCAAGGGGACCAGCAGCAGCAGGAAATCTTCCAGCCGAGGAGGCTGAGAGGGTGTTGAGACGAGTCAAGCTAAATTTTATTGCGCTCACTCATATGGTCCCTATGGTAGATATTGAGGACCTGCCACCATCTATGCAGCCTCATGTAGTGGGGGCACCACGGACATGGGTCCGATTGTTTCGGCGTTTGGAAAACGCTGTAGATCAGTACAACAGGGCCCACAAGCCCTGACCTTAGTTAGACTTTTCATGTGCCGAGAACACTACTTGTATATATTTTTTGAGGGCATAAGCCCCGTGACTCGTTATTGGTCATATTTTTGAGGCGCTTGTGTCCACCTATGTACTCTGGTGACTATGATGTTATATATGGATTTTTATGTCTTTTGTGGCTTATGGATCATTTTTGCAAAAAATGTATTTACATGTTTATGTGTATGTCTTTTCATATGTGTGCAAGATGCCAATCTAAAATTTGATTAGCTAGAGTATCTGTAATTTGATTTAATCTCCTAGGAACATGAAAATATGTAATATAATCAAAGCTTCGTTCTAAGAGACGTACCCTAAGGAATCGTCGGTGTAAAGTTGGATCATAAACACAGTAGACTGTATTTAACTGAGACACAACTAGCTGAGCATCGAGATATACCCAGAGATGAGAGATACCAAATGACTGAGTGTCACGAAGAAACTCAATAACTGCATTATACTCGGTGACATTGTTTGTGGTGTCACCTAAGCATATACCTCCGGAAAATAATAACTGGCCTCTAGGTGTAAAAATTACCCAAGCTGCAGAGGCAAGCCTCCGAGTGTGCTAGCTAGCACCATCTATGTACCCAATGAACACCTTAGGTTCACTTGAAATCTACTACAGTGATGAAAGATACATCAAAACAACACGTCCATAACACTAAAAAAAAACTAGAAAGTAATAGTATAAAGACTATACATATGTTACAAAACGTTACCCATGGTGACGTGCCTATGAGTAATACTTCTTGAGGTAGAGTCCATTTCTAGGATCTACCAAAGCATTCCCTTCAAAATAAACCAGATGATAAGTGCCCTTTTTTAGAAGATCCTTTATGATGAAAGGTCTGAACCACATGGGTTTGAATTTTCCTGCCCCCAGGGGGTCCTTATCTTGGTCGTAGACTAGGACAAGGTCGCCTTTAGTGAAAATTCGAGGACGAATGGACCTATCATACTAACACTTGAATTTATGTTTGTGAGCCTCATTGGCCAGGGCCGCATCACGATGCTGCTCATTGAGATGCTCCAGGTATAATAACCTCTCTTCAAGTGGAGAAGTGTCTAGCAATAATTGTACTGCCAACTTTAGGGACAATATCTGACATTCGATAGGCAAGACTGCTTCCAGCCTGTAAAAGGTGAGAAACCGGTTGCAGTCCTAACAGATGTTTGGTAAGCCCATAATGTCAAGTATAACATCAAATGCCAATTTGACTTGGCTAAGTTGATCGTTCGCTATAGGATGGTCTTAAGAGATTTATTTACAGCTTCCACCTGACCATTTTCTTGGGGGTATTAGGGTGATGAATGTTCTTGCCATAACCCAAGCTTTGATATTAACTCAGTCATCATCTGGTTCTGAAAGTGACTACCATGGTCAGTGACAATCTCCATTGGGACGTCGAACCTTCCTATTATCTGGTTGAATAAAAAGAGAGTTGCAGTCTCCCCATCATCTTTAAACGTTGGCATAGCTTCGACCCACTTTGTGAAGTAGTCTATGGCTACGATGTTATAATGGTGCCCCCTTGCTAAAGGAAGGTTGCATGTAGTGTAAACAATTCCCCACTTGGTGAAGGGACCAAATGTGATGATAGGAAACATAGGAGTGGGATGTTACCTCATCTTTCGAGAGAAGATCTGGCATGGGTGGCACTTCTTGACCGATTCGAAACAATCTTTGATTAGTTTCGGCTAGAAGTAACCTGCTCATAGAATTTTTTGGGTTGTTGCCAACCCAGACAAATGACTGCCACAATCTCCAATATGGAAATCGTTAAGCACGATAATTGCTTCTTCGTGAGTGAGACATTGGCGCAGGATGCAGTCTACACCTCTCTGATACAATGTATCATCGAGTATGAGATAATTCTTAGCCTGATGGAATATACGACGACACTCATCACGAGAAGCAGAGGCGGGGCACTTCAAAGTCTGGAGATATATAAGTATATCTCCGTACCAGGGATCCGAATATGTGATAAAAAACATATCTCCTCTGATAGGCAATTCTTCGAGCACAACATCACTTGACTCAACCGAAAGTTTTGAAATAAGTTCTGCGAAGACCAGTGACTTTTTGGATTTCGCTAAAACGAAATCTATGTCAAACTCCTGGAGGATGACTATCCATCTACTGATCTTTCTACCTATTACCCATTGTGTCAACATATACTGGAATGGATTCATGACAGCAATGACGGTGGTCTTGCAAAATAGAACATAATGACGGAACCGTTGAACAGCATGGACTGTTGCCAACGCAATTTTTTCGATATGAGAATAATTGAGTTCCGGTCCTATGAGGCCTCGACTCAGGTAATAGATCACATATTCTGAGAACAAGTCATCTTCCTTAACTAAGACCATGCCAATGGTTGAATCTGTTGTAGCCAGATATAATAATAAATCCTTGTTATAATTAGGTGGCCGGAGCAGAGGGGCAGTTGTGAGGGCATGTTTCAACGCCGCGAAAGAGAATTGACCGGCATCGTCCCAATAAAAAGGAATGTCTTTCTTCAGTAAGCACATAAAGCCCTTGGTGATCTTGGCATAGTTGGCGATGAAGCATCTTAAAAAATTCACCTTGCCCTATAGACTCTGAAGTTGAAGGATTGTGCGTGGGGGGGGCAACTGAATTATTGCCTCAACCTTGAGAGGATCGACAATGATACCTGTTTTTGACACTATGAAACCTAACAAATGTCATGATGTTACGCAAAAGCTGCACTTGTTTGGATTCAAGCGAATCTGGAAGTAGCGACAATGCTCAAAGATAAGTCGAAGGTGTGTGGGATGATTTGTTCTCTTGTGAGATCGAGATGATAAATCATCTAAATAGGCCTTGAATATATGCTTGAGGTCATGGAAAGAAAAAGACATGGCCTGTTGAAGAGTCGCTCCAGCATTTTTGAGACCAAAAGGCATCTTGAGATACGCGAATGTACCCCAGGGACAGATGAATGTCGTTTTTTCCTAGTCTTCGGGTTTGATTTGTATTTGGTTATATCTCAAAAAATCGTCCATGAAAGAGAAGGCCTCGCAACCCACACATTCATCAATTATCTGGTCAATGAATAGTGTGGGAAGATTATCTTTGGGACAGGCCTTGTTCAAATCATGGAAGTCTGTACATACACAAATCGTACCTTGTTTTTTATTGATCGGCACAGGTTTTGACACCCATTGGGTCAAATGGATAGGATAGATAAAACCAACTTTTAGCAGTTTCTCAACTTCAACCTTAATGGCCGCTACTTTCCTGGGGTTAACTGGATGAAGCTTCTACCAGATGGGCTTGGCATCTGGATAAGTTGTGATTTCATGTTCGACTATTTTTGGATCGATGCTTGGTATCTCCTCGTAAGACCAGGCAAAAACGTCGTGGAATTCTTTAAATAGATCTGTGTAGATTTGAATCTCTTCGGGGGAGCAGTCAGCTCTGAAGAAAAAATTCTCCACGATGCCAGGGGTTCTGGAGATATTGATCAATATGGTTTCAGCGATGGTTTCCATATTACCCTCAGCATAGACCTCGTGTGTAGCTAAGGAATTAATAGGACAAAACCTCTCTCCAGTCATAGTCAAGGTGAATTCTCTGGCCTCAATTCTGCTTAACTCTGGGAGAAAAAATGACCTGTGATGAAGATCATCCTAGGGTTTCTCTTGACTAGTCATTTCTTCAATTACTGCTTCATCAAAGGGAAAGACTAAGTCTAACGAATCGATGTTAGCGAGATAACCTTGAGCCCAAATAGGCCCTAGAAGCGGATCAAACTCTTGTGTAGGAGTTGCATCTGGGTTGGCTGAAACTTGTTGGACTAAAGAGTACGCTACTTCAGTTGTGGACAAGGGCATGGACATGCCCGGATGCCCTATCTCCTCCATCGTGGTCGATGGCGAAGGAAGTATCCATGGATCGGTGAAGTAAGTCATGCGAAATGACGAAACTTGGAAAATCTCAACCTTATGGTGGTTGGATATGAACTTGACATCACCTTGAGGGGGCGGGTAATCGAAGATACCCATCAAAGATGGGCACAAACCAACCCCTACATTGACTATGCCTGGTTGAGGATTATCAATCATTAGGACCGCGGACACCCCCAATGAAGGGTCAGATCTGTAGAAAGACAATTGATCAATGGTCACAATCCAGTCCTCATGTGGAAACAACAAGACCCAGAAAATTGTAGCAACCACTGCTTGCATGGCATAAGTCCAACTCCTTCCTAACAAAATATTGTAGTCGAGGGATGCGTCAACTACCTCTACCTCAATGCACATGGTCTTCCCTCCCAATTGCACGGGAAAAGAGGGAATGATACCATGTGGTCGGAACGAACGACCGTCAAAAGCAGTGAGAAGAGTAGGCGACGGAGACAAAATGGGTTGGCCAATGGCCTTCCAACATGCCAATGACATAACACATGTCGAGGCGCCCTCATCAACCACCGTGTGGAAAATATTTTGAGTAAAATTTTTCATGGGGTGAGCCACTACTATCTGAAATGCTACGTGGTAAGGCATACGAGCTTTTAAGTCGGTTGTATCTAGCATGATGGTACCTGGATTACAAGTCTCGGTAGATCCTAGAGTGGTTAACAAAGCTTTCCTCTGGGAAGGGCATCTTTGGAGGACCTCCAAAGAGGACATCACACATGGGGTTTGTGACAAATCTTCCACCACAGAATAGTTCTGGGTGACCCTTGCGTTTGGGTTGTGAGAATATTTTTTGAACGTGCCTTTTGGGATGCATGTCATTGTTTCACCCAAATTCTTCTCAATCTGTAGAGGAAGAGATGGGAGTTCGGCTTATTTTCCCTTCTCAGAAGTTCTTGGTTTATTGTAGTCATGCACTCTAGTGGATATGAAAGCATCACCCTTCATCATATATACATTCGCGGATGCGAGATTGTTCGAAGATGGAGAGGGTCCTTGACTACTCCCTTCTGCACTTAGAGAGGCTTGGGTTAGGTTTTGTCCATGTTGAAATGGATTGGTTAACAGAACAGGCTATTGTTGTGTCACAAACTTTTGGGCCTCTGCAAGCCGGGGACATAGGTGGGTCAGGTGGTCTTCTGCACACAAGTTGCATGGATACCTCGCCTTTTGTTTCTCAGTGTTTCCCCTGCCAGCATTATCAGTGGGTTTCTTATCCCCCTTACCCTTCTTTCGTTGTTTTTTCTTTCCTTCAGGCTACTGGGTGGCCTTTGGATTTGTCGATTGCACTGTGTGTACATCCAACGTTTTAGTAGGGGGAGCAGCCAAAATAGTAGTTTGGTTGGCCACTGTGTGTTGTATAGACAATTGCTGCAACTGCTTCGTCAATTGCTTAGCGGGCTTTGTTTCTGCTGAACCAACAATACCATCGGCATGTGGTCCAACTCTCTGTATGGTTTTATCAAGTATTGAGCGTGGCACATCTGGAAATATCTCATATAATAAACCAGACTGAGAATAGATGAGCTCAAGTTGTTGAGCTCTCATGATGGCATCTTCTTTGGAAAACACTCCTCAAGTCACGATGTCTTTGGATAACTGCAGGACCAAAGACTTAAGGAACCACTCGAGCAGGAATGCTGGTGGGACTGGTACCTTAATTAAACTCTTTCAGTGTCTCCATTCTTGGATGTGATCAGAGATATGGTCCGCTTTTGCCTGTGTGAAATTGGCCAGCAATTCTGTGCCAGCGTCGTATCTCACAGGTAATTGGAAATGGTTTAGGAAGGCCATTGCCAATTCACCGAAGGAAGAGTATCTTGAGCGGTTGAGCTCAATGTACCATTTCGCGGCACTCCCAATGAGAGTACGTTGAAACCATCGCAACTGTATGGAGTCATATTTCAACGAGTTAGATGAGCACCAAAGGTGGAAGGTAGTCACATGATCTCCTGGATCTTCGTTAGGCTTGGCTTAGGCTTGGCTTCAAACTTTGGTATGTCTAAAGGAAACTTCGTCGGCATAGGAGGCCAACACAGATCATGACAGATAGGGTCATTCAACAACCTTGTCAAGTCTGGAAAATGCAAGGTTGCCAGGAAAGGTAGTTTGGGTTGTTGGTGATAACCTGGGAAAAAGGGGCCTGGAGTTTGATTGGTACCAGGTTGCTAGGAAAAGTTTGGTTGTTGGCCTGGGTTCTGGTAAAAACCATGGCCATGGCTAGCGTATGGATTCTGCGTGTGAGGAGACATCATCGGTTGATTCCAAAAATAAGACGTAGATGGATGGGCATGCATTACATTCGAAGGACTTTGGGAAGGGTTGCCCCATGCCAATCCCTTGGGGATAGGCATCGTACCTTGTCCAGGGTTCCATTGACTGTGGAAAGAATTGCCCCAGATCGACATTCTTGATGAAGGAACGGATCCCTGCCAAGAATTCCAAGGCCCTGATGGGGAAGAAGTTCCTGGGTTTGCCCCCTATGCAGGAATAGTACCCTGCATAGGAATAGGTTGTCCGAAACTGGGGTTGCTCCCAGTCGAGAAAGTAGTTGACGAGAAGGCATTGTTACCAAATGCACCGAAAAAATAAAAAGGTGTCGAACCTTCCGGCATATTATGCGAAGGTGGTCCTTGACTCCCCGCTCCAAATAAATTATGGTGTGCAGGTGGCCTGGCAGATGGTTGGTGTGTGCCACCGAGCGAAGGGGACAAAGGAGGTATATGACCTCCCCCATAACGGAAAGCATTAAAAGGAGCAGAAGTGCCCCCCATGTGGCCTTACAGAGGAGCGTTAGAGCTCTCTGTCCCCAAACCTAAAGTTTGTGAAGTGGTGTAGGAAAGTACAGGACTTGTACCTGAACCAGGCATCCCATATGAGAATGGAGGGCCTGTCGCGCTTGGTGGGAAAGGGGTTATGGTCACTGCCATAGATGGGATCGGACCACTATACGAGGTAGAGGCAGGCGAGACCATGGTGGCTCAGACCGGTGATGGTGGGTTAGGAGGTGGAAACTCTCCTATGCTGACAACCGTAGTGGGAATTGAAGAATTTCCAGAAGGAGTAACAACATTTGTTTCCATTGCTGCGTGCGACACTGTCTGGCACTCGTAAGGATGAATCAGTACAATGATGGGTGCCGAAAGATCAATAGTTGAGGTTTCAAGTAGACCAAAAGCTTTCGCTCCTAGGTCTAAAACGGTCGATTCCTCTGGATGTTGGTTGGGCACAATTTCTTGTGACCCCGGTTGCTTCAAAAGACCCTTGTTAGTCTAGCTTTCGCCTCAGTGTCGGCGGGGGTAGCTCCAGTGTAACCGGTGATAGGCCAAGAAGCCTTTGTGACCGGTGGAGCTCATTATCCTCCACTGTGTGAGAAGATCAAAGACACTCTAGGGTTGTGTACTCGTTCAAAAACAACACACACTAAAAAGGTGCTACAAGATAAAACAAGCAAACACTAAACTAATTGGAAGAACAATTACAACAACCAACACTAGAGAAACTTACCGGTGCAAGTGCAACTCAAACACGGAAGCATCCTCCAGGTATACTCTGCAAAGCATGGATCAATGTCTATCATAGGTACCATGGTATACCCCCGCAGTCACCTGTGTATGTCCCTAAAAGATAGGAAACTAGGCTGCCAGCGCATGAACAATCACCAGGCGGGTACAGTCGAAAGTCGGGTAGACCGCAATGAGAAGGGTATTGAGCCCAAAACCTGTCAAGGGTATCTAAATTAAGTGGTCTGGAAGACAACTGAGGACCTCAAATGGATTCGATACCCACGAAGCTCCGTGGCAAATGCAATTGACGGGATCCCAGGACAAGCCCTCTATATGTGTTCTCCACTACGATTGGTCCAGCTTTGGAGGGGTTATCTCTGCTACCTTCCTACACTTGACCTCGTGTTTATCCCCTATGTTAGAGGGGGGTCCTGGATAACTTTCACGATACAGACTTTGACACTCCTTAACTCAAACTCCAATGTTTGATTTTAATGGCCTTGAAGAGTTTCCTCTCCAACCTAATTCAAGGCTCTAACCCTAAACTAGTTGGTTGACCCTACAATCATAAAAGGTCTAATGAATTTTAGATTTAACGTTAATTTTTATGGCTTGTCTTAAGTCAAAGGTTATGAAAGTGAAACTAGTGATGTTTGAAAGACGAAAGAAAAATAAACAGAAAGCTGGAAACAGAGACCTTTACCTTACTTAACTCTTAAACAACTTTTCAAAAACAAATTTCTAAGATCTTTGGACAACACACTCAAAACAGGATTTCACTTGACTACGAGCTACTTATGATCTAAGTAAACTGTCATGAACTTATGAAAGCAAAGACTTTTCCCTGGTTACTAATGCAAGACAACACTTTTCAATCAATCAAAGAAATAAAAGATTTTTTTTTATTTGAATGCTAACAAAGCAAAAAGGGAAAATATCAACAAGTCAAAACCAAGAAAAACTTCTGGCCTAAGCGCAGATCGCAAAGAGTCACTTTAAAAATCACCCACAAGAAACTTAAAAATTGGACTCTCACACTTGTCTAAAAACCCTATAAAAGAAAATTTGAGGAAAACTTCTAACTAAAAAAGAAAGCTATTGTTGTGAACAAACCTAAGTCACTAACTGCTATGAAAGAGATCCAAAAGCCTAAGAGGTATAACTATTATCAATGGAAAGGATGACTTCCCTACCTTCAACAAAAATTTCCTCCATAAGCACACCGTTGATAGTTCAACAACAAGCATGTGCACGCGAGCTGTGTAACATCAGAGAGCGTGTACACGCATGCTAGCCTTATACACACTGCGTGTATCTCTGAAACTCTTAGGAAAAAAGACAAGTAATCTAGCCCAGGTAGAGACCACTGATACTAAGAACCAGGATCTCTTGAAGACTCAAACACCTACTTTAACAGAAAAATGAAACCAACTCAAGGAAATATTCATAGAACAAACCAATCTGAGGTGAAACCTAAGCTATCGACTACAAACAACAAAGACTAGAAAGAGTTCTAGAAAACCCCTGAGAAGGAAAAATTCTGACAGGGGAGAGGATAACTGCCTCTTTAAAAGAAATTTTTTGGAGTCATACACGTGATTTCCACTTCCTCAGCTAGTGTGTACACATGGACTGTGAGAATGCAGGGCATAGGTACATGCGTGCAAACCTTATACAGGCCGCGTGTACCTATGTGGGTCTTGAAAAAAAAATTACAGTCAAGCAAAGAAACAGAGATAACTGGTATGGAAGACCAAAATCTCTGTTAGCTCAATCTTTTGCAGAAACTTTAAAAACAAGAAAATGAAACCAGTTCTTAAA
Source organism: Picea engelmannii (assembly GCA_009831015.1). Lineage (NCBI taxonomy): Eukaryota > Viridiplantae > Streptophyta > Pinopsida > Pinales > Pinaceae > Picea > Picea engelmannii. The sequence continues at coordinate 172,755 of ML803329.1, read as the reverse complement.
AATTCCCAAAAATATCCCCGGGAACCCTAGAGATCACCCCAATATGGTTGTCAATTCTGTTGTGAATGGGAAGTCCCTCTATGGACTAGCATCTAGGGTTAAATTATGCATGCAGAAAAGACCTAAAGAATCATATTTTCTACCGTCGTCCCAGACCTAATCCCCATTATTATTAAGCAAATGCGTAGTTAAGTGAGTGTACCTTATTTTGGATGTTTGATATCAATCCTTCTTCACACTTGATTGCTCCTTGACTGCAGCTCTCCTCTACGGTTGACCTGCATTCACACAAGATACACAACAAACTTTACATGCATTTGGTCTAAATATTAATGGGTTAGAGATTCAAACACGTATGCAATAAATTATGAACACCTCATATGGCGGGACAGGAAAAATACTTCTTTATTACCAACTTTAATAAATCAACTTACAATGTTGACGTTGGCCACTGCTCTGCGAACCTGGTCCTAGTCTCCTCTTCAACTATCCTCCAAATTCTTTTCTCTGTATCTCTTCTTGCACAAGGATGGATAAAGAGTTGGGACAAAGGGAATGTGCAAATGGGTATAGTTTCTTTACTATGATTCTCCTCCCTCCAAATGGGACCCCTAACCCTTCTTTTAAAGGCTAGAAGCTAGGTATTTGGATGAACCCTCGGCCATGCATGGCTGGAAGGTTTAGTTAACTTACCCAAAGTTGTGTGTTCCATCATAAACTTTCCTTTTTTCATTCTTTTATAGGTACACGTGGGTTGTTTTGGGTCAGCTAGCATGTACATGCGTTCAGTAATGGAGTAGAGCGCGTGGTACTTTATAAAAGAGGTTTTTAAGAAGAGTTGTTCAACAATGCTTTGGAAAAGAAGGAATCTAAGATGGCCTGATGCCAGGTAAGCATGTCTGGTGAAAATTAAGGTTATAACACCTAGGTCTGCCCCTATTCTAACAAATGGTTATGTTGTCGGGACCTGAAACTGTGATTGTTGGGAAATGAGCAGAAGAAGATTTGTGCAAAGATTCGTCCTGAAATTGTGAAATCTCTGTGTGTAGATCTATGCCCTAGTGCACAGTGATCCACTTGATCTGAAAAGATCTGTGCTAAAGAAGGAAGGACAGATCTGAAGGAAAGAAGTTAGATCTGCAAGAAAAGAGGTTGATACTGAAGAAAATAGTTAAGACATGTAAGCTCCATGCTCTAATAAAGGTAAGAATAGTTAAAAATTCTTAGATCTGGAAGCTTTTTTCCTTGTAGAAGTAAAAGAAGTGAAATTTTTTGTTTCTAAAGTATGCATTTAGGTATTCTTGATAGATTTTGTCCTAGCTTGAAAACTAGGTCATTGTTAGATGAAAGAGCGTTTGATATGAATAGATTTTATAAGAATAATGAAATATATGTTATACCTATGCATAGAAAGAATTTTTGGACTAACCAATGGATGCAGGATCCTAGAAAGAATTTTTTGCAGGCTAGCCATTATGACCCTAGCAAGAAGTACAAGAAAAGTTGGGGATCATTGAAGAGAAAGAGAGGATTAACTCTTTGTTACAACTGCAGAAGACGAAGACATCTTGCTAAGGAATGCCCTGGGAGAAACCCTAGTTGCCTCTGTTGTAAGGCTATGGACCATGAAGTACTGAATTTCCCTAGAATGATTGTTAGACTTGAAAAGATGAATATGGAGCAAGAAAACTATGAAGTAGATCAAGAGACTAAGATTATATAAGAACCCTGGAAAGAATCAGAGATTATGTTACTGAAAATGAAAGAAACCCTAGATGAACATAAAGATGCCAGTTTTTCAGAGATCTTCAAAGAAAAGGAGAAAATCGAAGTAAGAATAGGAGACTTGGACATTGACTATGCTCTGGATGAGGGAACACAGTTGAACGTTATGACAGAAAGTACTTGGGAAACCCTAGGAAGGCCTATTATGGTTCCCTCACTAGGAAAAATAGGGTTGTTTAAAGGAAAAATGGTAACCCTATGTGGCAAGATTACCTAGATAGATATGAGTACCCATGGAGCTTCAATAGAGGAAGAATTTGAAGTTATTAAATTTATTGAGGACAATGCCCCATTTCCATCTTTGTTAGGCAAGATCTGGATTGAAAAAGACTAGATTCGGAGAAAAGAAGAAAAGGAAGCCCTAGAATAGAAGACACAAGAACTCATGGAATTTATGACTAGAAGGATCGCCTACTTGATAGAATAACAAGAGAATAGATATAAGCTATTGAACACCAGGGAATTGGATGTCAAAGCTATAAGAGTATTAGAGGAACCACAGAAGACCGAAATGCCTAATCCATATGATGAAGGAGTATTACCCTTGGATCTGAAGAAAGAATCTCAGCATAGCAAAGTGACTATGTCGAGAGAAGATAAGAATCAGAATGGAAAAAGGATGATCAAGACAAAGCTCACTGGGAAGAAGGATAGGAAGCTAAGTAAGAAGAGAGCCAAAATTGAAAAGTTACAGAAGATTCTAGAGGAAACTTCGCAGAAGGAAAAATCACAGGAATTGATCTTCGTCGGGATATCAAAACAACGACATATGGCACTTTGTCGTGGCGAAGCAATATAGCCGTTGGACCGATATACCCATTCGACTTCCACCCTGAATGGACATAAAACCATTAAAGGATCACCACTAGACCGTTGGACCATGCCATAATGGATGGATCAACATTCATGGAAGCTTCATACCCATTGCAAGAAGACTGTTGACGAATTTTCTATTTATCTCGTCACGTCGTGCCCGAAGAACAATTTTTCCAACTGAAAAGTCGAAGCCCGCAAAGCTAGTGATTGTCTACAGTGATCATTGCAAGAAGATTGTTCATCCTAGTGTAGTATTTTGAGATCATCGTGACCCTGATTATCTTTTCCGAGTGCGTATGTTTGACGAGCTCACCACACTTGAGGAATCTATCACAGAGGTCCTTCTCGATTTAATGACTGAGAGAGTCATGTCGGAAAGAATAATGTCCACCGGAGTCCAAGCATCATCGATGAGAGGAGTGCAAGCCTCCCCGTCGATTGCTTGAGCAGGAACATCTTGAGCCGGTGTAGAGAGAAGAACTAAGCATAATGATGACATAGCCAATGCGAAGTTAGTGCCATCCATCCTACCAGATTACATACCCCCTCTGAGCAGTGAGCTTAATAGGGATAGTGTTCCTAGAGACTTTGAATACACCCTAGTCACTACATATCTACCGAAAGGAGTACGCACCTACCACGCAGATTAAGACAAGGTTACAACATTGAAGTTTTGCGACTTCAATCTGGGGGACCATAAAGTTTACAGCATGCTCGCCCTGTATAATTACTTGACAAGAACTAAGGGAAAGAATTCGAAGCTCATCCCTCAGCAATGGAAAATGAACCTCGCGTAGTCTACTTTTCTCAACGTTATGAAAATGTCGCACTTCGGAGGACACCAGGAGGTGAATGCTTGTGTAAAATTGTTGCTAGAAAGTTACCACTGAGGATAGATGTGGTTAGACTATCGCATAACTATTGATCTGATGCTGATCAATAGGATCACTGGGCTTAACATGTAGGGCCCTGATCCCCATGAGTACTATCCTGGAAAGACTGCAGACCGCGCTCTTGCGCAAAATATCAAAGAATCCTATGGTGATGTTGAGAAACGTGCGAGAGGCTACAAGGTAGATTCTATTGAAAGTGGCGCAGTGCGTCTCGCATGCCAATTGATCGTAGGGAAGTTGGTACGCAAGAATCGACCAACATGAGTATCTAGCTTTGTAGGTGACCTCGCAGGAAGTGCACATAGGGACTACAGATGAACTGGGCGAAGTACCTGGTGAATCAACTATAGATTGAATGTAGAGAAGCCCAGGATCAGGGGCATGAATTCCATTTTAGTTGGCTTCTGATACTGATCTCTTTTGTTGCATGGGAGCTACAGGAAGGCGCAACCTTCCCAGACCTTGACCCCTTTGAGCCACTAGTAGTGAAGTTCAGTACATTATGGTACTCAAACGACATGAGCAAGCAATGGAAATCGAATGTCATTTTCCACGTGTACTATAACCAATTGAAAGAATTCATGAGTGAACCTCGCATAACCCCAAACACTTTACATAGATTCTAACCTCTGATAAAGTTCATCACGGACCACCACTTTATATACCTAACCCCACACGCTGATGAGCACCAGGAATAGATTTAGTTCTAGTATAAGATGGCAGAAGAAGACTTGGAAGAGATCACCAGAGAATGGTCGGCGGACCTCCTTGTTTCAGCAGACCCCGCAGAAATGTCCAACATCGACAGCCACAGAACTGTGCAGGATACACCTGGGCCCAGTAAGACAAAGAATGCAAAGACGACGAAGAAGACTGAAGAAGTCCAGGATGTTGACAACCTATCTGTAAGGACAGCTTCTGTTATCACCCTATAAGTTATAGGATCAACTGGTGACTGGGATATTATCTGTCTCTAGTGTTTTGTTGACAAATAATTTTTCATTCTGCAAATAATTTGAAAAAGAAAAAAGAAAGAAAAGAAAAAGAAAGAAAGAAAAAAAAAGAAAAAAGAAAAAGAAAAGAAAAGAGGGCATAAAAGAATTTAATAAAAGCCCCATGCAATAATAGTAACTTGGTCCATACCTTTCAAGCATGGCCAAGTTCTTTTAAATTGATGTTGATAGGGTTAGTAAATGAGTTTGGCTAAACAGTTTAATATTAGCCAAAATGTCTAGGTTAGATTAGTGAATAAATTTGGCCAGACTGTCTAATCCTGGTCAGATAGCCCCAGGGTAAAATAAATTATTAGCCCAACAGTCTAATCTGGGTTAATTGTCATAGGAAGCTAGGTTAGAGTATAGGTTAGTTGTTTTATTTTAATAAAACCAGCTGGATGTAAATAGCGCGCCATGTTTCAGATGTTTAAAAATGGTGTTGGGTCAAGCCCCATGGTGGTGTCTACTTGAAAAACCTTGGAAAAAACCCATAAAATGCATTTATCCTAAGTTTTCCCCGGCGCATGTGTTTTCCGCTCCCCACTTATGCTCCTTGGACATATCAATGGTCCTGATCGTGGCGCTCAGATCTATGGTGGACAGGTCTTTCCGGACCCCCTCGACCATTCTATATTTAACAAAGGGGGGGGGGGGTCCGGAATTGCTGATAAGACCCACACGCATCTGGACGGTTCAGTATCGAGCGCATAGATCTACGGTCAACATCGGATTTCGGACCCCCCCATCTGTTCGGCCTTTAACCAAGGGGGGGGGGTCTAGAATGTGTGATAAAAAGCATGCAAAGATCTGCGGCCATGAAACAAGCGCTCAGATCAATGGCTCAAAATGTTTTTCATACCCCCCCCAACTGATCTGCTTTTAACTGAGGGGGGGGGAGGGGTCTGGAATGGTATCTTTCCTCTGGAAGGCCCCTCTTTATACGTGGCAACGATCTAATGGCCTCGAGTCCCATCATCTCCTGCTATCTGACATACCATCGTCATCTATGGACGTCACCATCCACCTTTCCCGAAACAGTCACGTCCCATAACTGTTGTCAGTTCCTCCCCCCCATTCGCTCGTGGCAATCCCCCTCACTATGACCTTTACCCCAATCAGTAGATACCACGTCACTCATCTGTATCCCTCAGGAACCGTCACCTGCCATCTCACACTCAAAGTGATCCGTTGGCCATTTATTACTGGATAACCTATCTGTTAACCAGCTGACCTGTCTCTCACACCCAACGGACACACGTTTACTCAAAACTACCCTCATTCTTCCTATTTTCTCCATTTACCACTCATCGCACCAGAGAGTTTTTTACACCGTTTACTCCTTTGTTACAGTCAGTTGCCCTCATCCACAGTCAGTCACCCCCACTAACGTTGTTTGTATTGCAGGTACTGTTGCAGTAATGGTGCCAAAGTCCAAACAAACAGAAGGAGAGGAGAATCCGTTTCTCCCGCCTCCTATCAACCTTGATAGGATCCCACTGGTCGACAAAGATCGATTAATCGTAGACACAAAGTGCGATTTTGATTTCGCAGACCTTCAGTCCTGGCTCAAGGAAGTCTTCCTGGACCAGAGCGATGAAATCGGACTCTGGGAGTCCAATTTACCCCTTTACCTCTTCCCTCAGATTCACCCTTTCCCAGAATTCGCCCTCAAGTGCCAAGCCCACTACATTCCCGAGCAAAGATCCATTGTCTCCTCGTCCGGAGAGATTATTTTCCTCATCACGCCCGAATCCATAGAACAGATGATGCAAATCCCCCGAGCTGACTCTGCATCACCCTTCAACCTGGAAATTCTTACAAAATTATACCAGAAAATGACATTCCCCCAAAGAGCTCAAATATTCGAGCTTTTCCTTCCCACATCCGCTCAATTTCCCTCCACAAATCCTCCTTATCCTTCTTCCATGTTCTCGACTAAAGGAAACCAGATCATCACATCCCTTTGTGCCTTGTTAGGATACTATTCAGATCAGTGGGTAGATGAACCCATTATGGGGTTTCTATCCATCTTCTCCGCTGATGAGAATCCCACCACCCAGTTCGATTTCAACACGTTCCTGGCGAACAATATTCATGAATAGTTTGTGAATTTCGCCACGGAAGGTATGTTCTGACACTCGTCAATACTAGCATACTTGTTCGTCTTCTTCCAGGCGGCAAATTTGGCTTTTCCATGCAGAAGATGGATGGAGATGGTAGACCTCAGGCAGTGACAGCATGGACCTCCTTGCTCAAGCACAACTCCACTGATTTCAGTTTCAAGGAGTTCATCGATCAATTCTACCACCCTGTGGTAAGTATGCTAAGCGGCAGGCCCGAGCCTCAGATAAACGATGAAGTTCATAGGATCCTGCACCTCTCGGATAACACAAAGACAGGTGATTGGTATTTGTACCAGGATTACACCGAGATCAGAGTATACGGGTGCGATTTGGCACCGTATAATCTGCCCAAGTATCTGCCTATCAGGATTTTTGCTTTGGAATATATAAGGCAGATAATAAATTCCGATGATATCCACTTTGTGTCACTGAAGAAAAAGCAACAGCTTAGAATCAAGGGGCAGATTGGCTCCTTCATCTGCAACAACCGTGGCACTGGGGAAGAAGTAGACAGGATGCTGAGGGAAATGAAGTTCTCCATGAGTTTCCCATGGCATTACGATCCATGTGGGATCATCTCCTAGATGAGGGTAAAAAACAAGAACATCCCATATGTCCATGAAGCTAGGCCTGAAGTTGAAAAATTTGCAAACCAGACAGTATGGGAACCTAACACATTGATCGAAGTAGAATAGCAGGATCCCCTGGCCACTGTATCACAAACAACCATGCCACAGGTCTCGAAAGAGAAGAGGCCTAGGCAAGATTTATCTCTGCATGTCACTGAGGTATCGTCCGAAGAATTCCAGCTGCATACCAAGAGGCCTAAAACTTCTGCAGTTCCTGGCCGGACCGGGGAAAAAGAAGCCCCGTCTACTACAGTGACCAAAGTTGGTATTCCACCCTTTGGTTTGAGCCTCCATAAGGTCATAACCTCAGCAATGCCGAAAAAGTCTACAAATTCTCCATTGACCACCCAACCAGGCAAGGTGGCACCGAAGATGAGTATCTTCGAAAAGTATGAGCTGATCAAGAAAAGGAACCAGACCCTGACCAACAGTACTTGCGCCCAGTTCTGGAAGCAGGCGTCGACTACGCAACATAGGTTGCTATCGGCATTCGACACCGAGAAGGGCAAAATGCGTATGGCATTCCTCCAAGCACAGGTACCAGACCCAAAGGTGATCACTGACTATAAAAGGGCCACCTTCGAATTCTAGATGAAGGACATGCATCCGGCCGATCAGATGGATCTGCACAAGCAGACAGGGGAAATGGTCTTTTACATGCTGGAGCTTGCTTCCACTACTGCGTCCAAACTGCAAGTGTCCCTGAACAATGTTCAAACACAATTGAAGCTAGAGAAGATATCATCCTTTTCCAAGGACAACAGAATCAAGACTTTGGAGGAACTGGTCCTCAAGATCGGTTACGATCCTTCGAATGTAAAAGCAACTAAGGAAATGATCAAGAAGAAGAATGATGACATAGCCTCCTTGAGGAAACAATTGAAGCTCCTGCCCACAGAGGATTCACAGGCGAAGGAGATAGCAGAGAAAGAAGGAGAGAAAGATGAAATGCTCAAGCTACTCATGGAGCAGAATGCACAGCTTAAAGAAATGGAAGCTGAGATGGAAAAGCTATTAAAAGAGAAAGAGAAACCGAAGCCAATGGAATTCATTCCATTGAGTGTTATTCCAATTTCAGGAGTGAGAACAACATTAGTGACAGAAGTCCCATCCGCGACTCCATTGACATCCCAGGAGAAGACAGTCGACCTGGCTAAGTCCATGGAAAAGATGAACCTGCAGGAAACAGAGATCAGCAGGCTCAAAAAGGAGATTGAGAACCTTCAAGAACTCAAATCTTCCTTTCAGACCAGCCTCTCCAAGGAAAAGCAGGTGACAGAGCAGCTCAAACAGGAGCTACAACAGCTCTAGAAGCAAACAGTGGCAGGAAAGACTTTGGTCGAGGTTAAAGAAAGTGTATGGATAGACATCACCAAGTCCATGAATGAGATATGGCCCATGATACAGATAATGTTTGAGCAGAATGAATTGGTGCAGAGAAGCAAGCAGGCCATTGAGAAGATCATATCAGAATTGGGAGAGATGCCAACACAGGCGAACGAGATCATCAAGTTCCTCAATTCTAAGACCAAGGAAGAACTGGAAGAGCTAAAAATTGAAGACAGAACAGAGACCATCCTCGAGGTCAAAAGAGTTTTGACCAAGAGAGGATTAATGCTTCAGCTAGAAGAAAAGGTTCAGGCCATGGACCTAGGGGTACAAAGATTCTTTAGTAAGATTGAGGCTCTCCAGAAGAAAGGTCTTCCTGGTCTGAATGTAATCAATGATAAATTGATGACACTCCCAGACTACAAGAAGAGATCGGCTGATGTGGATAAGGACAGTTCGAAGTTTGCAGGAATTCAAGGGAGCATCACTGGCAAGGCATTTCTAGATGCTCTTCAGTGGGACATCAGTATCCAACATGAGATTCGATACATCTTCCTCACCAAGCCTACCTTCGCCAAGTACACAAAAATGGATGAAGTGTATCGAAGGCTACTCAAAGTCAACGTGTCCAGTCATCTCCGATGGGAGGAACTCTGTGATCTGATCGAGTAGCAGATGAGATGTCTCAGTCCAGTCATTTGTCCAGTCATATGAGGTCGTGCAGAGGCTTCATCAACGGCCCACCCAGAAATAAACATGCAGTTACACCACATCATCAAGCAGTTCCTAGATTTAGGAAATTTATTAAGTTAGTTAGGCTAAAAATAGATTTAGCACGTTCTGGTCATTAATGACAGGATCGTTTGTAATTTGAGTTATAAATACTTCATCTTTCGAAGTATTGAGGGTTGTTGATCTTCACATCCTGACGCTATCAGATTGTAATATTTTTGAAGAGATCTTCCATTAATAAAAGGAGGCACTTTTACAGGATTCTTGCGTGTATTCCCTGGTGATGTTTTTCTCTCTAAGTTGAATGTTTTTCTCGCTTTGTTATCATACTGTTTTCTAAATCTAATCTTTAAGAGTAACGAATGTTACAGTATTTATCTCGTATACCCTGTTTCTGACTCGAAAGATTTTAGTGTTTTATCTTCTGGTGTTTTCAATAAAGAAATTCTTAACTGCTTCTTTGTTGAAATTATCTTTCTCATCTTTTCTGCTATTCATCATTTATGCTATTAAAG
>ML803329.1:120153-136434 GCA_009831015.1 Picea engelmannii | reverse complement strand
ATATATATATATATATATATATATATATATATATATATATATATATATATATATATTCTCATGGTAGAGGCATTGTTATTGTGAAACTTCTTAATGTTGTTTCAATAAAATAATGAATGTGGGTAACAATTTCATGAGAATTGAGTTGCAAAAAATTGCTAATATCACTTTTTTCGACCGAACTATTTAACATTTTCAACCGAAAAAATGACACACACTTTCAGTCGAAAGAGTTTTCTATCGAAAGTTAACTCTAATGGTGTCCTCGATATTCATGCATTGGATGCTTTTCCTCGATTTTTTGTTTGGCATCACAATTTTTGCCAAAATAGTTTTTCAGTAAAAAACAAAAATTCGATGAAATATTGTTTATGGATATCGACACATTGGTCGATACACAGTTTAACTCCCGCGAGTTTCACCATTTTCACAAGGCACTGGTCGATGCACAGTTTGGCTCCCGCGATTTTGAACCATCCTCATAATGCTCTGGCCTATACACATTTTGGCTCCCATGAGTTTTTCCATCCTCACAATGCTCTAGCTGATACACAATTTGGCTCCTGCAAGTTTCACCATCCTCACAAAGCTCCCGAGAGTTTCACCATCTTCACAGACTTGGCGGAGCACAAGTACCCACATAGACATGTATGGTTTTCTTTATATCTTGAAGAACTAGATTTGTATTTGTAAGAAAATATGTTCACATTTTTGTGATGCTCTTAATTAGAGTCGAGGATAGGATTGTTGTCATGTTGCACCAACCAAAATTATGTTTAAAACATGTCAAAGTCAACCTATACCAAGGGAATTATATATGTGTGTGTGTGTGTGTGTGTGTGTGTGTGTGTGTGTGTGTTACATATGTTCTGAAACCTTTAACAAAACCATATTATACTCTATCTTATTTTGCTATGTTTTTTCATTTTAATTTCACACATTGAAGGAGAAATCAAAAAGCCTAGATCATTGAAGTAGTATATACTCCCCATGCCAATTAGTTTATCTCAACATGTGACTTATATTTGAATTTGTTGTTATTTTAGCTCAACATGCCACTTATAGACTAGATGGTTTGTTCTTAATCCATCAAATTAATGACAAGATGGCTTGTTTTAAATCCATCAATTAATGACAAGAAGTTTAGTATTGTGTTAATACACTAGACACTTGAACAATATTATGAGTACCTTAGCCTCAAGGGTTAGTGAAAGTGGTTCTGAGCCAGACGTGAAGCTATCCCTAGCGGAGGAGGTCACAGGTTCGAATATCTTGTTCCCCCTTGGGGTTAGGCCTGAACGTAATCAGGGTTAGCGATTTACCTTGTTTACCATCCACGAAGTGGGGAAGTACTTGGGGGTTTCCCGTGAGATATTGCCTCGAAAAAAATATTGTGAGTACCTAGTTATATTTGTAATAATTTTAGGTAGTGAGTTTTTGAGCTCTTGTTTAGGGTAGTTAAGATTTAATAATATCTTAAATATTTTTTGGGTAGGAGAAAATCCAATTTTATATAAATATAAATTTTGAGTCCCATATAAAGTTTGTGGGTTTGAAATAAATTCTCGAAATCTTTATCATTCAATATGGATGCAAAGAAAACCTTATTGATACAAACAAAATCCTTAAATGTTAAAATGGAAACAATAAGGACTAGAGATGTAAGAAAAACTTATTGATACAAACAAAACAATTAAATATTAAAAGGGTAACAATAAAGACTAGATATGTATATAAATCACTTAATCTCAATTCCTCATAAAGGTTTCTTAGTCTACATGGTCTACTAAGGTGTACATACCTTATCTCCTTTGAATTTGAAATAAAACGTGCCTACAAGGAAAAAACATTTGTTCTTAACTATTAGGCCCACTCAAGTTGTACATAACAACATCATGCAGTCTCATACAAGACTCAAAAGATAGAAAAAATATGAGGTGTACATACCCTATCCCCGTTGAATTTAAAAGAAAAAGTGACCTACAAAGGAAAACACTTCTTCTCAACTATTAGTCCCGCTCAAACTGTACATAACAACATCATGTATTAGATACAAAACTAAAAAAATAAAAAAAATATAAACGACCCTTTTCCCTTGAAAAAGAATAAAAAATACAACACACATCATATTTTCTTATAGGTAAATCCTATAAAACATGTATTTTAATTACATGTCATAATCAAACCTTTCAAATTTTTTACTTTGTACACGACATAGCTTAGCTATTTTGAAGTACATGTCATAATCAAACCCTCCATTTTTTTTACTTTGTACATCACACAGCTTAGCTATTTTGAATTACATGTCATAATCAAACCTTCTAATATTTTTTACTTTGTACATGACATAGCTATTCATATTTATGATTATATGTAAAGTTATCTATGATTATATGTAAAGTAATGGACAATTTCTATTCTCTCAATGTGATATTTTTATTATTCTTATTCTTATCTCTAATTTTATCTTTTAGTATTCTTATTTTATTTTAACTACCCATCTTCTAGTCTTTTTACTTTATACATGGCATAACTATTCATGTTTATGATTATATTTAGAATAATGAACATTTTCTATTGCGATATTTCTGTCTTCAATTTTGTATTTGAGTTACCCATCTTTTAGTCATATACGATTCGAGAGTTACTTTTTATTAAAAAATCCATTTTGACTACTACGTACTTTGGAGAGTCGTACTTTGAGGAGTCGTTAAAGAAAAAATTTGAGGAATTGTTCCAGGGTTAAAAAATATTAATTACCTATAACCTAGTAATAATCATCACATGCCTCCCTTAAGTTGTTTTTCCAATAGCTTAATACACCCATCACATGCCCTAGTACTCATCACATGCCTCCCTTAAGTTGCTTTTCCAATAGTCTAATACACCCATCACATGCCTACCTTGAGATCTTTTTCCCTTGAACTTTTCCATAGACTCATATTCATCACATGCCTCCCTGAATATGCTTTTCCATAGCCTCATACTCAGCACATGCCTCCCTTAATATGCTTTTCGCTTGAGCACGAATGACACAACATGCATTGCATTGTCTTCTAAGTCGTTCCTAGAAGACTTGTATTTTGAAGTACATGTCATGATAATCATACCCTCAAAAGTTTTTTATTTTATTAGAATAATGGAGGATTTGTAAATTTAAAAGTTTTTTTGGGGGGGTGGTTAATGTCTCCGATTTTGCCTTTTATATATTTTTGTTTCTTATTTGAAAGGATAAATGTCTTCTTGGAGACCATGCTCACAAACCCAAGGGAGCACACGTACCTACATAGATAGGTATTGCTTTCTTTATATTTTGAAGAATTGGATTTGTAACAAAATATTTTCATAGTCTCTTAATGAGAGTTGAGGATAGGATTTTATATTTTGAAGAATTGGATTTGTAACAAAATATTTTCATAGAGGCTCTTAATTAAAGTTGAGGATAGGACTCTTGTTAAGTTGTAATGGCTAAAATTATTATTTTTAAAACATGTTAAAATTTAAAATTATTTTTAAAACATGTCAAAAACAACTTATAGATTAGTTAAATAATATATATGCATGTTATATCTATTTTGAAACCTTAAAAAAAAAAAAATTATACTCTATCTTGTTTTGTTTCTTAAAGAAGTTATAGGTGAACTGTCATTTTCTGTCTTATTTGGCCTATGTTTTGTTTGAGTAGATTGTAGATGAGTTGGCATATTCTTCTCTTAGGGGTTTCATCGTTCGCTTCAAGGATACTAGTCCTTCCTTTGCATACACAGATGAATTTTTTGAATTAAATTAATGATATCTCTAATATCAAACTGTGGATAAATCTAGGTTATCTTGTTATAATCATTATCTTATTAGAGTTTTCCAAATAAAAATGTTTTTCAATTTCAAATAAGACCATTGAATGTTCTAGTAAATTAAGTTTAGTACAGACACTTGAGAAGGTGCACATTCTCCTTTAAATTTTCCTAAATGAGTAATTCATTTTGCTTCATCCAAAGGAATAAGGAGACCTTTCCCACCCATTGTAATACATTCATTCAGTTGCATTCATAGGTCAACGGAGTATTCCCCATCACTTTTTTTTCCCTAGATATGAGTTATTCTCGTTTTTGTTTCCAACTTTAAAAAAAAAATTGTTTTATTTTCCTTGTTTCCTTACATGAGGTTTGAAGAATACTGAGCAACAAACTTTATTAGAGTATTTTAATAGGAATGGTACTGGAATTATCCTATAAACTCCTTCTATGGCTATGGAAACTAGTGTTAATGTACATGATGTTAGCAATAAATCATAATGGTAGCGCTTATAGCAGCAAAAAGGTCAAACATGCAGTGGCCTCCTTTATGCAAAAACCTCTTCAAATAGAGCACCCAAAATTTGTTGATCATAACATCAAAGGAAAAACACCCTTTTCTAGAAATAGTTCATGCTGAAAAATAGAGCAAAATATGGGTCTTAAAAGCACTCAAATACACGCACTCTTTGGCCACTAATAATAATGTGTCAGAATAGGCCTAGAATAGGCTCCAAGTAATGAACCCTACCTTGGTTAATAATAGAAAGGTTATGTGACAAAAATAGGTTGTATGTCAAGCACTCTCCAATAGTCATGAATAAACACAGTGGGCCAAGTAAAGTGCCCCTTGTGTAATGTCTTCTTACTGTTGAATAAAGCACACAAGGCCTCCTTAAGTTGGACATTCCACTTAACCACTATTTGTGCATTAAATTAGAATCGAACATGGAAGGAATATCCTTCAAAGAGTGTGCCCTCTAGCTAGGAAATTATTATGCAAAAAAAAATGGATGCAACTCCATGCTAGAACGCCCAAAAGGCCAAAGGAAAGCACTCTTTTCAATTTTTTAACTTGCCAAGATTGATATAGAATAGCCACCCCTTTCATTCCAACCCACAAAAATACCTTATCTTCACAAATGAACACCTCCACCCATATAGGTAGGATTCATAAACAACTTCAAAACATGGATAAGGTAATGTTGTTAATCACCATATATATTCTTGTTTAGTGATCAAAAACCCTACTATTTTTTTACTTTTCCATTTTTCATTCATTCCCCTTGAATAAAATTAGTCAATGATAAAACATTCCCTCTCAAGCATCGCTAGTTTGTATGATTTTACTTTTCTGGTACCATTTCATTCCTCCCACTTGTAAAAACTATTCATATGAGATAGAGAATATAGATAGATCCAGCAATGAGGTTCGGGTGGTTTATATCCTTGCAACTATTTATCACAATTTGTTATATGACTTGCTGCAAGACATAGCATTGAGAGGGACCTCCCCTTATCTTCAGAACATTTCCCATGTAAATTTCACAGGACTTAGACTCGTTACTAATTGAGTAAACCTGAAAAAGAAATTTCAAATTGGAGAATAGACAAAACTTTAAGAAAAAATTGACAATTGATCAAAAACTAGAAGTTGGAAAAACTCAACATAGTTTGGCAACTTGACAAAAATGCCAGAACTTAGATTTTGAGAAAAATTTGGCAATAACCTCGTGCTTAACCAAAACATGATGAATTTTTCTAAAGTTGTAACTCAGCTTGCAAAACCAGTGAGACAGGTTAACTCATTGGGTATTAATCATACTTGGAAAGTTATGCAATTCACCAATAAGGAAGAGAAAACCAACTACTGGATCCAATAACTTTAATAATTTACTCAGCATTCTCTTCATCAGCACCAACATTCAAAGCATTCAATCGAGCAAATATTTTTTCCTTTCTCTCTTCACAGGTTAGATTCATTGTCAAGTAATGATTCTACACTTTAGGGACATGTTTCTTAGTGTGTTTGATTGACGAGTCTACTTGAATGGCATCATGCACTTTCTTATACAACTCTTCAATCTTTCAAGCTCTATACCTTTCTTAATATACTTAGAAAAATGGGATTGACACTTTGGAATTTCAATATGAATAGCCACCAGACCAAGAATGGCATTGTTTTCAGAACATTTCTTATAAAGATTAGGATGGTAAGGAAATCTCTCCCCATAAGGAAAATTATTGAGTTTACAAACAAAAAATTCAAAAGACAGTGTTTAAAGGATTTTTAAAGTTGAAGTTTCGAGTGATCCTACAATCAAAGCATGTTGCTCGGATTCAAATCCAACACATGTGAAATCTACAGGATTTGACCAAAACTCCAATTGCAATTGTCATATAAATTTGGGGACATATTCAAAGCGGGAATGCTAAGTCTGGTGCCTTGTGAATACTTATAATTTTTATTTAAAACAGAACTTCTCTATGGTAGAAATGGGTCCATTCTTTAATAGACATGTTGACCATTTCTGAAAAATAAACTTCCCAAACTATATTGATTTTTAACCAATCATTGACACAATAAGAACTATACTCATCAAAGAATATGTGGATAAAATCATTTTCTAAGATTAACTAAACTTCATTCTAGAACATTATTGAAAAAATTTAAACATCATTATAACTACCAGATTACTTCATAATATAAAAATATGAGCATGTAAAACTCCAACAAATAGATAGTCAGTACCCTAAGATGTGAAATGCCTACAATCAATGCCATTGATTGAGTTATTAGAGCATGATATATCATGGGATAAATGAATCCATTTTCAAACAATGTGCCTAGGGTATGTAGTTAATATCTAAAAACATGCAACACCTGTAATATATCAACATACTTTGTACACCCAGTTTACCATCAAACCTTGTTAACCATCAAGAAAATTTTGAGGCATGGTGTGTTGCTTGAAGTTAAAAAAAAAATATGCAAAATTTTAACTTTGGAGATGTTATGGCAATGTATGATGATATAGTCCTAATGTTTTACACTTTTTAAGAAATAAGTTGGCTTCAATAAATACTCTCACTAGCAATGTAAAATATCTCCTTGGTGTCATGGTTTTATGAGAGATAAATAAGGATGCATTGTCCAAGCTACATAGGTAAACTAACAAATGGAGTTTGACATCCCAACAAATTGGAGTTGTTATCCCAATATAAGAGTGCAGAGACATTTCTTATGTTTTTGGCGCTCAACCATTCTTTTAAATTTTCTATGTTGTTTGTTTGCCTCAAGATGCATAGACCATAATGTTGTCTTCCTAAAGACCAATCTCACTTCCTCCTCGTTATTCCTTGGGAGGATTTTCCTAAATTGAAATGGGAAATCATTTCAATGGATTTTATTGTTTGATTTTCACTAACAACAAGGAGACATGATTTTATCTTTTTGGTCATTGACACTTCGATGAAGAGTGCACACTTTATTCCAATTCATATGATGTATCAGGTCTAGGACATAACTAGATTTTTTGTTAGAGAGATTGTGATATTGCATGGTGTACCAAGGAAGATCATATCTAATCGAGGATTGGTGTTCACTGGACGATTTTGGACTAGTTTCCAAGAGGCATTGGGAATACAAATGAATTTTAGCACAACATATCACCCCGAAACAGATGGACAAACTGAAAGAATGAATCATATTTTAGAGTATATGTTGTGAATGTATGAAATGGATTAACAGAAACGTTGGGAAGAATTATTACCATTGGTAGAATCTGTGTATAACAACAATTACCAAAGTTCGATTAAGATGGCACCTTTTGAGTTTCTTTATGGAAGACCATGTCAGACACCTATGAGTTTGGATTGACTAGAGCATAGAGTCCTGGTGGGACAAGAAGTAATCCAAGAAATGGAAGAGTAGATGTGAACTATAAGACAAAGAATTAAAGAAGTATGTGATTGATAGAAGATTTATGCTAATGCGCATCACATTGACTGCAGCTATGAGGTTGGCGACAAAGTTTTCTTCTGGATGAAACTGCATAAGAGTTCAATCAAGTTTGGTAAGGGTGTTAAAATATCTCCTAGGTTTTTGGTACATTTTGAGGTTGTATAAAGGAAAGGACCCATGGCTTACCGAATGGTCTTTCCTGATTCTTTGAGGTGTATGAAAGATCTATTTCATGTATCTGTTTTGTGACATTATATTTAAGATCTGTCACATGTTATTGAATTGAGTTATTTGCAAGTGTCGGGCGAGGGTTATCTCATGGTGGAGCCAATCCTCATACTGGACCATAGCACTCAACTTCTATGACGTCGAATAGTCAATCGAGCCAAGGTCCAATGGGAAAGTTATAGTCCACATTTTGTAGCATGGGAGGACGCATATGAGATGCGTCAACAGTTTCCTTATTTGTTTGATAGATTCGATATATAGATTAGTGTTAGATACATTTATTGATTTCATTATTAGATTGTACAAACTTTGCAACAAATTTTAAAACAAGAGGGAGTGTATGTAACATCTAGTTCCATTGATCACATTTTTATACTGACTTATTTTTTTAGGACACTTGCGAGAAAGTGATTCGGTTATGGTACATTATGATTTATGATTTGATTATGAGTTATGTTATGTTGAGTATTGAGATTTATATGTTATTTTATAGATGTATATATTGACAGGTATTATGATGAGTTTTCATGAGTGTGCAGGAAAAGTGACAGGTTGAGGATGTTGACGGCATCAACGAACTTCCTTGGACTCTGGATTGAGTCAAGGAGTGGACTCATATTTTGGTTTGAGTATTTGATTATACGCATGAGTTATATGATGATTTAAATATGGATTTTATGTATATGGATTATTGACATTGTCCTTGTCAGTGGATGCATGCATGGTGACGCTGATTAATCCGGCTCACATATGGAGTAAAGGGGTCTTACATAGAAACCATACAAATTGTTGGGTATGTGTTATGTTCTTTGCACTAGTGTCGGGGGATTTGAGGGGGGGTGTGGGGCGGAGATATCCCCCTGCGCAAGGGTTAGGTAGCAACACCCCCGAGAAATTTGTTTTTCCTCAGGAAACGTGTTGCATTTTTGGGCAGTTTTTTGGCACATGGTTTTTGTCAATGGTTTTCTATTTCCGGTTAAGGAATTAGGGTTGTTGACTAATCCAGGTCATTGGGTTAGGGTTTTGGATGTCATTGGCTCCTATATGTATATTGTATTGTAAACAATGTAACACTATGAATGAATATAGAATATGTTGGTTTTCTCGGTTTGGGTTTCCAGGGGAAAAATCTCTGTGTAATGTTTATATTTTCCATTGTATCTTTTATGTTCTTTTACTGAAAATATGTTTGCAATAAATATTGTACAAGGTTAAAATATATATTTGGTATCAGAGCTTTGTTGGCTTCAGGGGGAGGCCTTTCTGGTCAAGGGTTTGGCTCGGGACTATGACAAGCCTTGTTACAGTGGGAGATTTGTGGTATGGATTTTTCATGTGAAAATAAATGGCAAGCAATTCGAAGATGGAGATCGAAAAGTTTAATGGGAAAAGTTTTGAGATGTGGAAGCTCAAGATGGAAGATATGTTGGTGGACAGATATCAATGGATCGTGGTAGATCCAGGTACTGCACCTACAGGAACTTCAACAGATGATTGGAAAAATTTGGATCGGAAGGCAAAGAGCACAATTCGACTGTGTCTCTCAGATTTAGTATTACTGAATGTGTCAGAGGAAGCTACGTCCAAGGATTTATGGGATAAGTTGGGGAAGTTGTATCAGTCTAAGTCCCTAGTAAATAAACTATTCCTGAGAAAGAATTTGTATAACCTAAGGATGAGAGATGGAGACTCGGTGGCAGAGCATTTGAATGCCTTCAATACTGTTGTAAGTCAGTTAGTATCTGTTGAGATTAAAATTTCAGATGAAGATAAATGTATCAGTTTATTGTGTTCTTTACCAGACTTGTGGGATAGTCTGGTTGTGGCCATAGGTAGTAATACAACTTCCTTGAAGTTTGATGAAGTGGTCTCATCCTTGTTGTCAGAGGAGACGAGACAGAAGAATATGGAAGGACGGAGCATAGCCGCATTATTTACAAGAGGACTTTTCCAGGAAAGAAATAGATCTAAGTTCTCAAGTGGGAGATCTAAGTCTAAGGGTAGATCTAAATATCCTGAAAAGTTTGTAAAGGTATGTTGGAGATGTGGAAAAGAAGGGCATTACAAGAAGAAGTGTATATCCAAAGTTGAGAAAAATAAGGGATCGGAAGAATCTCCTTCTATAGAAGAAAATACCTCCAAGGAAAAAGGAGGGGATATGTACTTGGCTACTTCAAGCACACATGAAGATCATGAGGAATAGTTGGTTGAATTAGGTGCATCCTTTCATATGACTCCCCACAGGGAGTGGTTCTATGAATATGAAAGGTATGATGGAGGTAATGTTTTCTTAGGTGATGAATCGACAACTAGAATCATAGGTCGAGGAAATGTCAAGTTGAGGCTCATAGATGGAAGGATTAGAACACTGCTTAGTGTTCTACACATCCCAGGTTTGGATAGAAATTTGATTTTTGCAAGCAAAATGGATGATGTAGGGGTAAAAACAATATTTGAAAAGGAAACTTGCAGGATGGTTTGAGGAGAAATGGTTTTGTTGAAGGGAGTTCGGTTTGGAACTCTATATAAGATGCAAGAAAGAACTATTAGTGATGGGTGTAATAGTTCCATTGTTCCTGATATTGGAGTTGAAGAAGAAAGAACTCCTACAGTCTCTGGAGAAAAGGTTATGCTGTGACATCAAAGACTAGGACATATCGGAGAGAAGGGTCTTCAAATACTATATGGTAAAGGTATGGTTGAAGGTATGTCTAACTACTCTCTGGATTTTGATTTCTATGAATATTGTGTATATGGAAAGAAGAATCATGTAAGATTCCCTTCTGGTGCAACGAGCGAAGAAATAAATTTACAGCTAGTTCACAGTGATGTCTTTTGACCTGTATCGTTCCCATCATTGGGAAAATTTGTGTACTATGTCTCATTTATAGATGACTTCTCGAGGAATAATTAGATATATTTCCTCAGGAAGAAACCTGAATTCCTTGACAGGTTTAAAGAGTTTAAGGATCTTGTTAAGAATCAAACAGAGAAAAGAATTAAGGTGTTGAGGACAGATAATGGCGGAGAGTTCTACGGGAATGAATTTGAATAATTCTGTAAGAAATGTGGTATAGAAAGGAAAAAGACTACTCCATATACACCTCATCATAATGGAGTTGCAGAAATAATGAATAGGATGATGATGGAAAAATCAAGGTGCATGCTCAGTGGTGTTGGGTTAGGACAAGAATTATGGGCTGAGGTAGTGGGTACTACATGTTACCTGGTCAATAGATCACCCTCATCAGCGTTGGATGACAAGACTCCACAAGAGGTATGGACTGGTAAGAAACCTTCTCTCACACATCTCTAGGTATTTGGTTGTGATGCATATGTTCATGTTCCAAAGGAAAATAGGAATAAGCTAGATAAGAAGGCTGAAAAGTGTATCTTTATTGGATATAAAGATGGTCTCAAAGTTTATAATCTTTGGAACCCAGAAACTAAGAAGATAGTGTATAGCCAAGATGTGGTATTTAGAGAAATGAAGGATGTTGTTAAATAGGAAGTCCTACCAAGTAAGGAAGAACCAGAGAGAATAAAGTTTGATTTAAAGGATGATGAGTCAGACTCTACAGAAGAACAAGAATCGGAAGAAGAAGATCCTCATACTCTAGTATTGAGGAGATCGGTTTGAGAAAGAAGGCTACCGGAAAGGTATACTCCATCTGATTTCCGTTCAAATTTTTCTTTGTCTATTACTGATGATGATCCTAGAACTATCAAGGAGGCAATGGATTTAGAGGATGGAAATCTCTAGAAAAGGGCCATGGATGAAGAAATGACATATTTGGATAAGAATGAGGCTTGGGATCTAGTGAAGTTACCGACTGGAAGAAATCCCATTGGCAACAAATGGGTATTTAAAAAGAAGTTGAATGCAGAAGGAAAAGTGGAGAAATACAAAGCTCGGTTAGTAGCCAAAGGTTATTCCCAGGTTGAAGGAATTGATTTTGGTGAGATTTTTTCTCATGTTGCCAAGTTAACCTCTATAATATTTATGTTATATGTTGTTGCAACATTTGATTTTGAATTAGAACTGATGGATGTGAAGACAACATTCCTACATGGGGATATGGAAGAATAAATCTATATGAAGCAACCAAAAGGTTATGTTGTGAAGGGAAATAAGGAGATGGTATGCAAGTTGAAAAAGTCATTGTATAGTTTAAAACAATCATTGTTGGCATAGGGGTAGACCAGAGGTTGAACGCTACAACAACATACCAAAAAAACCCTAACTAACATCCCTTTCGTCAACACCTGCGAAGCAGATGAAGTCTCACCCAAGGTAGAGGCAAGGGTGGTTGTAGGACTCAGATGTCTGCAACCTTAGCTGGAACATAGATCTGTGATTGTAACACCTTAACAGAGCACTTAGTAACTATAGTTCGTTAATATTTGACCTTAGTTCACAGCGCAGCTAAAACCTAACAAAAGATCAGTGCAGCATTCACACAAATCTAATGGATTCAAGCACTAAGCATACCAACAAAGATCAGATCTAGCATTCATTCACAGTATTCAGCACTAAGCTATCATATTAGATTCATCTATCATCTAACAACGCACTAAGAAGTGAATCACATAAACAAGAGAGAAATAATAAAGTACAAAGCATTCATAACACATGATATACATGGTTCACCCCCTCCCTGGGGCTACGTCCACCAACTCTTCGTCTTCTTTATTATCTTCTTTCAATCTTCTTACATGTACAAAGCCTCCAAATCAAATCCGTAGAGGATAGGAGATCTGTGCACCTCACTAGATCCTCCTTCCTCGAGTAGATATAGGCACAGAGCCTTACACGGTATTTTACAGTCGCTTGTGCTTAGCCTTGCAAGTCTCACACAGTGCGCACAAAGCCAAATCACACAGATCTACTTTTTCACTTAGCAACAATGGCTCACACTGACTAGTCACTACTTCTTAGAACATCACCTAAACTTCTATTTATTCATTACAAAATAGGCCTAAGCATGGGTAAACCCATGGGCCGACATCCCCATACCCATTACATAAGCCCAAAACCCAAAAAGCCCTAAATATTTTGAGATCCCATGATATCCACTTCGACTTGCACTGTGCCTTCGACATCCTGTCAAAGTCCCAAAATAGTCAAAAATGAACAAGGGTCCTCAAAACTTGGTCAAGGGCCAACAGGCCCCCAACACTCACATGTGACGCATCTCGAGTCACTCTGATCTGGGTAGCTCTGACTTAAAAGCCTTGAGATTGGATCTAGCAGCTTCGACCTATTTTTGTGCCACAACCTTTTGCTCAGTGAAATCTTGGATTACTTCTTCATTGACGGGTCCCTCTAACTGTTGTTCAACTGTAGTGACGAATTTCTCTAGTTCTTCTCCTCGGCCTTCGATCTCTGCGAATAGTTGGCAAGCTTCGTCCTATATTGGTTGGAGCCTCTGAGTTACTTACATGACTCTGCTCTGAATGGTGTGGACCTATTGTTGGGAAGTGTGTTGTTCTTTGGATCGCTTCATCCTCTCAATGGATGACAGGGGATTCAACTACGCCTGTACTGTTTCTGCTTGCTGCTTCACCTCCTGGAGCTATGACTCCAATGCCTTCAATTCAGGATCCTCAATGATTCTCTCATAAGTTTGGGCATTGCGATCACTCAGTAGTTTACATTCCATGGCGAGGCCCTTGATTCTTTCAATTGCACCTCAAGTAGTCACTTCTCCTTGATATCGCACATCCTGTGGAGTACTGGGCACTATTCTTAGCTCCAGATCTATGATTCTCTGTTGAAGTTGTTGGATGGTTTCTACGAGTTGTGCTACTTGGTGTTCTACTGGTTCTTCCTCCTTCTGCTCCAAGCTCGTCACAGAGCGAAGTTCTTTGTTGACTACTTCTTTTACTCCAACCTGCTCCGCAAGCAGATTTTGTTCTCCTGTTGGATCTATGCTCTCTCTTCTTCGAACTTCACTTGAAGAGCATCCTTCTCCTATTGCGCAATCTTGCATTTCTCTATAACTTCCTCATGTGCTTGTTTCATGGCCACTGCAGCCTGGTCTTTCTCAGCTTGTGCTCAATGAAGGTAGGCTTTGTTAGGATATTTAGACACTTAGGAGTTAGTTAAGATCTACTTGGTCTAATATGTCGTTAGGTAAAAGTGTGTCTTTTTAGCATGCATTAGTATGCATTTGTAGTTAGGAAATCCGACGGTCACGATATGTTCCTGACATAGAGTGATCTGACGGTTCATACTCTCCTCGAACTTAACGGCCATTGATCCATGGATTAACACCCGATTGGTCCATGATATCTATTTAAAGAGCATGGAGGGTCATTTTCCGATGATCGATTGTGAGAAACTCTTTTGTAAAATCTCTCTGTAATCTTTTTCTTTGCATCAATAAACTGCTCCAAGTGGCCGCGTTGGCTGGGGCCGTGGATGTTTCCCCGTAGGGGTTTTACCATGTGAAAACATCGGTCTGTTGATCTTTGATATGGTTATGTGAGTGGTTACTAAAGGTGTTCATCCTCTGTTGGAATACATGTGTTGTCGAACATGGTATCAGAGCCTGTTTGAAGACCCGCTCCTGTTGTAGATCGAGATCGTGAAGCCGAGTTGTCTCATCTCCATTTTCTGGAATTTTCATACATTTATGGGTTGAGAGGACTGTTCCATTGCGTCCAAAGCACTTGTTTCATTCAGGAACACTTTTCTTTTCACTCAAAAAGGTTTCCGTTTTCCCAAGATACGGCCATTACAGTCAGATCCGGAGGTATAAAGTCTGAATACGCATTTTTTTTTTTAATTTTTGCAAAGTTCTAATTTTATTTCGGTTTGTATTTTTTATTTCCATGCTGCTACTCTTTTAGATATGCATATGCTCTTTTCCCTGCGCCTTGTACGATCTCGGAAAATCAAAAATAGATAGGAAAAGGTGCATCTTCCGGGTAAGCTAACCAAGATCTAACCCTTCTTGTCATCGAGAAGCGAAATTTTTTTTCTTGTGTGAAAAGAGTTTTTTTGGAGCATGCTCTCCAAGGCCATCTTCAACAAAAACAATAACAACAATCCTCCTTCTAAACATTACAATATGTTTTGCTAGACCATTTAGTTAAAACTTTCCTTATTAAGTAAGAGGTCTTGAGTTCAAGTCTCTCTTTTGTTACCTTTTTTGAAAAAGTTCATGCTATAAATTGTAAAGTGCATTTCATTTCAAGTATAAAAGTGAATCACTATAAGTAGCTTTATATTTTATTTTAGAGTTATTTTGCATGCAACTTTTCTGTTATAAGGTAACCTCATTGTAAAAGTGATCCCCACTTCTCTTTATAAAAGTGGGTCACTTCATAAAGTAGCTTACACTATCACGTGGTTATTTGGTTACCGTCTATGCCTTTTTTAAAAGGGGCATAACTCTCACATCGGAAGTCCGTTTTCAGTGCCGTTTTTTTTAAAACTGAACAACTTTTCAAGATCTTTCCATCCAGATCATTAGTTTCAATTTTTTAAATCTACATTATCTACATATTTAATATGGCTTCTACAAGTACTATCATGCTTACCAGCAACAACTACTTCCAATGGAGGTCCCATATGGAAGATTTATTAAGAAGTAAAGGCCTGTATCAGATTACCATGGGAAAGGAAACAACCCCCATTGATGATGATAAAAAATCCAAATGGGATAATAGGAATGACGAAGCACGTGGACTAATTAGAATGTCCATCTCTCCTGATCTAAGGTACCACCTTCAAGGAATTGATGACCCTGAAGCAGCTTGGGACAAGATTGAATCTGTTTTTGGTAAACTCAATATTATTCGAGCACAACAGTTAGAAAATCAAATACTGACCTTGAGTCCAAGTGATTTTTCTTTCCTTGGAGACTATCTATCTAAGTTTAAAAAACTCAGAACTTTATGTGAAGAATGTAAGATAAAAATGGAGGAAGAGCGTTGCATATATCTTATTCTTTCTAAGCTAGGTAGTGCATATTATGTGTTTGTATCTACCTTCTATGCCATGAAAGAGGATTTAGGGAAAGCTTATGTACAACCCACTCTTGAATCCTTTTGTACTTCCTTGATTAGAGAGGAAGATAATCTTGTACAACTTGGAGTGATCAACACTGTAGGTACCTCAAACAAAGCCTTAGTTGCCTAGCAGAAAGATAAACCCAAGTATCCTAAGAAGAAACATCCTCGCTACAACAACAAACAACCTAAGGGTCCCAAACCCGCTCAGATAGCTTCAGCTCCTAATGGTGACAAAGGATCAAAATATAAAAAGAATACTAACAGACATTGCAA
>ML803329.1:75823-107400 GCA_009831015.1 Picea engelmannii | reverse complement strand
GGTTGACTAAAAAGAGAATTAGAATTAGTTTAATTTATCAAAGGTATTATTACGTTATTTCAACCATAATACTAGTAATGTTACTACAGTGAGTCAAGTCAAGGGGATTAATGGTTTTAAGGACGGTTTAGAAGAATAGGTTATGAATTATATTCGTCTCTACATATGCATGTAGTTAGATGCATATACCTTGTCTTCTATATTGCTCACGGCCCTTGGTTCCTAACTGTAAAATTTCCACTTAAATTTTGGGTTTCGGGGTTTCCTTATGCCCGATGCTGAGAGTTCCTTGTCCTCTCAGACTCCCGATCTCCGATATGTTCCTTGCGCTTTAGCCCCTAAGCTATTCTTGTGGCCCACATGACCTTTCCTTGTGACCACAACTTTATTCCTTATCGGGATTTCGGATATCGCACTATCGATTTGCAGGAATCCCTTGCCTACGGAATTCTCGATATCCCGATACCCAATGCGCCTCTTCCTTGCGTGTTAGCCTTTTCGGCTACACCGAGATCTATGTGACCTGCACTTGTGCGACCGTAGTCCTAATTCCTGTCAGGATTCAGGGTTTCCCATAACAAGGATTCGGCGTAAATTGAATCCCGAAATCCCGATCTCCAATATGTTTAGGTCTTAATTAAACTATCATTAATTAGTTCTTTTAATCGAGGATTAAGAGTTAAGTTAATTGTGTCAGCTTTCGGGGTTCGCGATTTCATAGTGCATGGACACATTGTCCATGAAACTCGTGATATCCCGATGCCCGATGAAGCCCTCTTATAGAGCTTTCACCAATGGCGCTAGATGACTACCATGCTTCCTCGGAATGAACGTCTCAGATCTCGTCGGGAAATCGCGGATCGTGATTTCCTGTTACTCAGTTTCTTTACCCCCGAAAACTACGATGCCCCAAACACCAACTCATTAGGATCTTATGCCATGCGTCCTCGCCGATGGACGGTTCAAATATCCCATCGGGATATCGCGGATCGCGATTCCAACATACGAGCATTCCATGCCCTCGAAAATTCCGATATCCCGATTCCCTGGTTGGCTGACAGTTGGCCTCCACTACACCTCTGTCTTCCTCTTCTGTTGTAATGACAGCTAGCCCCCACTCATCGGGGTTTCACGGATCGCGAATTCAAAGTGTCCATACAACATGTCCCCGAGATTCTCGATTTCCCGATGGACCACAAAATCTGACGGATTTGACTCCTGGTCAGGGCTTCCTCCGACGGTGTAGATTTCTACCACGTGTCCACTGAACGGACGGTCCCGATCTTGTCGGTAAATCGCGGATCGCGATTCCGTGTGGCAAGAGTTCTATGTATGCAAAAACTCCGATATGCCGAACCCCGACTCCTCGGGATCCCTCGCCACGCATCCACGTCGATGGACGGTCCAGATACGATCGGCAAATCGCGTTTCGCGATTTCAACATGCACGAGTCTCTTGTCTCTGGGAACCTTGATTCCCGATCTCCGACTCTTCGGGATTCTATGCCACGTGTCCATGTTGTTTGGACGGCTCAAATCCTATCGGGAAGTTGTGTTTCGCGATTTCCTATTACAACGGTTCTACACTCCTGAATTCTCCGATGGGTGAAATCCCGATGCCTCCCAGAACGCTGACACATGTCCACGTCGAGATCAACGGCTAGGATACGTTCTCGGGATTTCGAGAACCACAAGGCCTTGATTCTCAGGCTTAACAAAACCCCGATGACTCATATTTCCCGATGACTCTTCCTGGGCTCCTCCTACGCACGCTTGGGCTTAAACCCCGCGCAACTTTTCTAGATCTAACGAATGACAGTATTTCGCCCGAGATCTGACGGCTCAGATCCGTCCTTACGCGTAGTAGACATCTCTCCTTCGGGATATTTGATTTGTTGAATAAAACATTACGTAGTGTAAGAATTTCTTCTTTTGGCATGGTTTAAATTTATATGGGTCTATAGTTCCTGAGATTCTTCATTATTTAAAGTTCCACTGAGACTAATACGGGCAGCTAGTTTACACTGTTCTAGTTTACAAGTCTTCTAAATTTCCTGCGCATTGGCAGTTCTTCCTTTAGGTAAGTTCGAGGTGAAGTAGGCCTTTTTAAGGTCCCGTAAATGTCCTCTTTTTTTTTTTTGCATTTTATTTAGTATAATACGTGTAGTTATTAAATTTTCCAACTTCAAGCCTTTCATAGAAGCTTCCTTTAACATTTTCACTGATTTCAGATGTCTATTCCACCCGAAAATTCATTGACAAGTATTGCTCAAAATAAAATTACGTTATCATCTCTGTTTTTTGTGCTTAATAGCTTTATTCAGGCTGCTTCAAGGTAGCCCTTCTATAGAAATAATCCTTCAAACTTTCTGGTTTGCTACCATTATTTTAAAGGGCGTTCCTTCAAATATTCAGACTAAAACTGTAGTAGCCATATATGATCCAGTTAAAGGGTATTGTCTAAAACGGTTGTTTGTGATATACATGAGATCATTTGCTTGGATACCATACTGTATCAGTCCTATTTGGTCAAACTGAACGTGTGTTTCTTACAGGTTAAGCGTGGCTGGAGTTAACACTCCGGGTTTCGGCCCTTAGGCTCCAGATTTCGAACTAAGATGCTCTGATACCATATGTAATGCCCATATAATTCTAAACATCATTAAGTGTCCTAAACATTTTAAGAAAGTAAACTGAAACAAAACTTCATAACATGATATTGACTTTTATAGCAACAACTTCTGTAACTTGTATTTATCAATAAATACTAAATTATTTATAGTATGAAATAAATACACAACTTAACAAGTACCTGGATCTGATGCTAATTTATGTTGCCTCTTTGCTTTGCTACTGCCTTTCTGCTCCCTGCTACACAGATCAACCCTGCCACAAATAGGAAAATAACTGCCCAAAACTACTGTCCTCCTTGCCAACTAGGAAAACTACCTAGCTCCAGGATATCTATGGATATCCTGGCCCTCCATGCCCAAAACCTCCAGCAACTCAGTGCCTCCCCTGATCAAAATCCACAGTCTCAAAACTACGTGCTCACAGTAGTCCAAAAGTCCACA
The DNA here is from genome assembly GCA_009831015.1 of Picea engelmannii. Lineage (NCBI taxonomy): Eukaryota > Viridiplantae > Streptophyta > Pinopsida > Pinales > Pinaceae > Picea > Picea engelmannii. Next base: position 104,327 of record ML803329.1, on the reverse strand, counting down.
AAATACAATAGTGCACAGAAACTCGCTGATCACAGCAAAACACCATCGTCCACAGCATCCATTCTGTCCCCCCTTCTCGAATGGTGCGTACATCCCCCTCTTCCCGTCCCTTATTCCTCCCTGCTGACTCACGCATTTACTACACAACCACCCTCCGTCCCCCGTCCTTCGTCATGAGTTAACATTTTATCTTCTCGGGATCCATGGCTATCCCTCTCTACATACGCCACCATTTTTATATCATTTTTCATTGATCTTTTAATTTTATTTCACAGGTCATTAAATGTGATATGTAGTTTGAATTATTACTCAATTAACCATAATTAATTCCTTTAATTAAATCTTACTTAATAATCTTTAAGCATGTATCCAATTCGGGTCGTTACAGAAACTCATAGCCCTGATCCTGAGCTTCACGGCAATCTAGTTTGAGCTAGTTAACTAGGTACTTCACCCAGTTCATATGTAGACCTTCCACGCATTTCCCAGTGAGTTCAAATAAAAACCCTGTAACCTGTGTGGGTTTGTTCTTGCTTACTAGCTTTCCTGCAATTAATTGGCATGCTAGGCGCACTGCGCCATTCTGGATGGAGACTACCTTGTATCCTTGTGTCCCCTTCTCAACATCATTGTATGTTTATTTAATCATCTATGCCAAGGCACGGTCTGCAACTTTTCCTAGGTAGAAGTCTTGTGGGTCTGGTCCCTGCATGCTCATTCCAATGATCCTATGGATTAGCTTCAGATCAACAGTGATACATTTTTCCAACCATAGATAGCCATCTTGGAAGCTTGACAGCAGGAGCTTAACGCAGGCGTTAACCTCCTGGTGCCTTCCAAAATGTGGAATCTTCATTACATTCAAAAGGGTGGACTGCACAAGGTTCATGGTCCATGGCTGAGGGATGATTTTCGTATTCTTTCCCTTCGTCTTGGTCAGATATTTGTGAGGTGCGAGCATGCCATAGCTCTTACGGTATCCCAGGTTATAGTCACTAATCTTCAAGGTTGGAATCCTCTCTAGTTGTATTCTAACTGTGCGTATTCCCTTCAGGAGATACGCAATGATGACAGTGTAGTCAAAATCCCTCAGGACACTATCGCGACTCACCACACAGGCCAAGGATGGGATGTACTCGGGTAGGATGGACGGTAATAACTTTGCATCCGCCAAGTCATCTCTATGCTTGGTTCTTTTCTCAGTTGTAGATCGAGATGGTCTGGATCTGCAATCAGTCGATGAGGAAGCTTGCACTCCTCTCGTTGATTAATCTTGTATGCCCACAGACATTACCTTTTCAGTCATGAGTTTGATGAGAATCTCCTTCACAGACTCTTCGACTGCGCTAAGTTCTTCGAACATACACGCTTGTGGCTGACTATCTCAGGTTGAAGAGATACTACTCAATGCAACAAGATGGATGGTGATAGCTTGATGATCACTGCGCGAAATCAACTAATCTGTGAGTTCGGATAATCACTGGTGGAAAAAGTGTTCTCGGTGCAAGGATCGATGAAGTAAGTATACAACTAGGTAACAGATCTTTCCAACAGGCGAGAAGCCTTCATTAATGCAGTTATGTCCATTACGGCGTGGTCCCAACGGTCTGATGGAGAACGTTTTGGCCATAACTACTATTCTAACCGTTCGGGTTGTCAGGCTAACGGTTATAATGCCTCCAACGGTCATATTGCTTTGCCATGGTGAAGTGTCATGCTATGTTTTACTAGTATCCTAACGAAGTTCAGATTCTGGAATCCTTCCTTCTGCACAGTTTCTTCTGGAACCTTCTATACTTTTTTGTATTTGTTTTTTTCTTATTGATTTTTCTAGCCTTCTTCGCAGTGATCTTCATCTCGATATTCCTCTTTCCATTCTGCTTTTGATCTTCTTTGGGTATAGTAACTTTGCATTATTGATGTTCTTTACTAGGGTTCAAAGGAAATACTTCTTCTCTGTCTGGTGTAGGTGCTCTATTCTCTTGTACAGATAGGTGTCTCAACTCCTCATGTGTCCTTTCAACTTCGACATCCAAGTTTTTGGTTCTAAATAACTTCGACATGTTCTCTTGTTCTTCAATCAAATGTGTGATCCTCCTAGTCATGAAATATTTTAATTCTGTCTTCTTCTGCTCTAAGACTTCCTCTTCTTTTCTTCTGGCTTAATCCTTTTCAATCCAAGGTTTCCCTAGTAACATAGCAAATGGGGCATTGTTCTCAATAAATTTAACAACCTCAAAATATTCTTTTGTTGAGGTTCCATGAGCATTCATAGATATCTGGCTAAGTCTTCAACATAGGGTTATCAACTTTCCTCTAAATAATCCCATTCCTCCCAATGAAGGAATCATAATAAGTTTCCTAAAATTTCCCAAGTTCTTTCTGTCATGATATTCACCTGTGTTTCCTCATCCAGAACTCAGTCAATGTCGAAGTGTCCTATTCTTGTTTCTATGCATTCTTTTTCTTTGAATATCTCTAGTAAGTTGATGTTTCTGTGATCATTCAAGGTTTTTTTCATTTGCAATAGTACAATTTATGATTCTTTCTGGGGTTCTGCCATGATCTTAGTTTATTGACCTTCCTCAGGGTTTTCTTGTCTCATATTCATTCTTTCAACCTTAGCAATCAATATAGGGCAATCCAGAACTTCATGATCCATATCTTTACAACAAAGACAACTGGGTCTTCTACCAGGGAATTCCTTAGCAAGATGTCCCAGTCTTCTGCAACTGTAACAAAGAGTTAATCTTCTCTTTCTTTTAAATGATCCCCATCTTTTCCTATACTTCACACTAGGATCATGGTAGTTAACCTGCAAAAAAATTCTTTCTAGGATCTTGCATCCCTTTGTTAGTCCAAACATTCTTTCTATGCATAGGAATAACATATCTTTCACTATTCTTATCAGATATACTCATATCAAATCTTTTCTTCTAGTCGTGCCCTAGTTTTCAGGCTAGGACAAAATTTATCAAACATACCTAGATCCATATTTTTGAAACAAGAATTTCTACTTATCTTACCTTTTCAATCAATTTTTCTCACTATTCTTACCTTTCTCAGAGCACAAAGCTTCAAGATCTTACCTATTTTCTTTAGATCAGACTTCTCTTCTTAGCACAGAGTTTCACAATCCAAGTAGAGTATTGCGCACCAGGGAAACAGATTTTTGCACAAAGCTTTCATAGTTTCAAGTCATATTTTCGCACAAAGCTTCTTCTCCCTTAGTTCCCAACAATCACAATTTCAGGTCAAATATTCGCACATAGCTTCTTCTTCCTCAATTCCCAGCAATCATAGTTTCAGGTCCCGACAACAGAACCATTTTTTGGCACAGGGGCATACCCGAGGTTCAATGCTACAACAACGTATCGACAAAACGCTAACTACTAGCCCTTTCGGGAACATCTACGAAGCAGATGAAGTCTCACCCGAGGTAGAGGCAGGGGTGGTTGCAGGACCTAGATGTCTGCAACCTTAGCTAGGACATAGATCTGTGATTTTAACACCTTAACAGAGCACTTAGTAATTACAGTTCATTAATATTCGGCCTTAGTTCACAATGCAACTAAACCTTAACAACAGATCAGTGCAACATTCACACAGATCCAATGGATTCAAGCACTAAGCATACCAACAGAGATCAGATCTATCATTCATTCACATTATTCAACACTAAGATATCATATTAGATTCATCTATCATCTAACAACGCACTAAACAATGAATCACATAAACAAGAGAGCAATCATAAAGTACAAAGCATTCATAACACAGGTTATACGTGGTTCACCCCCTCCCTGGGTCTACGTCCACAACCTCTTCATCTTCTTTATTAGCTTCTTTCAATCTTCTTACATGCACAAAGCCTCCAAATCAACTCTGCAGAAGATAGGATATCTTTGCACCTCGCCAAATCCTCCTTCCCCGAGCATATCTAGGCACAGAGCCTTACACAGTATTTTGCAGTCACTTGCACTTAGCCTTGCAAGTCTCACACAGTGTGCACAAAGCCAAATCACACAGATCTACTTTTGCACTTAGAAACAATGGCTCACACTGACTAGTCACTACTTCTTACAACATCGCCTAGACTTCTATTTATTCATTACAAAATAGGCCTAAGCATGGGTAAACCCATGGTCCAACATCCCCATACCCATTACATAAGCCCAAAACCCAAAAATCCCTAAAAAGGGGCCTAGATCCCGCGATCTCCACTTTGACTTGCGCTCTGCCTTCGATAGTCTGTCGAAGTCCCAAAATGGTAAAAAATTACCAAGGGTCCTCAAAACTTGGTCAAGGGCCAACAATCACCAAGGATGTGGTATCAAAAATTTGATACTTATATCTTGGAACTTGGCTTCACAAGAAGCAAAGAGGATCATTATGTGTATTTTAAATTAATTGGTGATCATTTGATTTATTTGGTCTTGTATGTGGATGACATGTTGTTGATAGGAAACAACAAGGAGATTATCCAGGATGTGAAATCTTAATTTTTCTCTAAATTTGACATGAAGGATCTCAATGCTTCAAATTTCATTTTGGGCATGGAAATTAAAAGAGATGGGAAAAAGAGGAAACTCTGATTAAATCAGAGAAAATATGTTGAGGCAATATTGCAGAGGTTTCATATGCAGGAATGTAAACTGGTCAAGGTTCTTATTCCTATTGGTGTAAAATTATTTGTGGATTAGTATCCCAAGACATAGGAAGAGGAGGAGGGCATGTCTCATGTTTCATATGCGAGTGCAGTTGGCAGTTTGATGTATGCAATGGTCTGTACTAGACTGGACATTGCACATGCAGTGGGAGTTTTGAGCAGGTATATGTCAAAACTAGGGAAGGAGCATTGGACAACAGTAAAAAGGGTTTTTAGGTATTTGCATGGCACTACTAGCTATGGATTGTGCTACCAAGGAAGAACATGATTGGACAGAGTGGTGGATATACATGGCTTTGTGGATGCAAACTGGGCTAGAGATATGGATCATAGGAGATCTACAAGTGGGTATGTGTTTAACCTATTTGGAGGAGCAATAAGTTGGATGAACAAAAGACATGCTGTAGTGGCACTTTCAACTACAGAAGTTGAATACATGGTAGCCACTCATGCAAGTAAGGAAGCAGTATGGTTACAAAAATTTTTTTTAGGTATTAGGTTGGTACAACAAGCTGTAAGGATAGATTGTGACAGTCAAAGTGCAATTTTTCTGGCGAAGAACCTAGCTTATCATTCAAAGACAAACCATATTGATATTCAATATCACTTTGTGAGAGACATGGTTGAAGAAAAGAAAGTATTGTTGATGAAGGTGGACACTTTGAAGAATGTTGCAGATTCATTAACAAAATATGTGAGCACTGAGAAGTTCTCTTGGTGTAGAGGATCCATGGGCATTGATGCCCTGGAGTTTTTATTATGTAACCTTGTAACCCCCTGCATGCAAAGAAAACAACAAGTGGGAGAATGTTGGGTATGTGTTATATTATTTGCACGAGTAGAAGTGTATGTGTTGCGTTAGACACACATGGGGGGTTTGAGGGGTGCAAGGGGTGATAGCCCCTCGCGCGAGGGTTTGGGGGCAACGCCCCAAAGAATTTTTTTTTGCCTCGGGAAATGTGTCGCATTTTTGGGCGGTTTTTCAGCACATTGTTTTTGCCGATGGTTTTCTTTTTCTGGTTAAGGAATTAGAGTTGTTGACTAATCCAGGTCATTGGGTTAGGGTTTTGGATGTCGCTAGCTCCTATATGTATATTTTATTGTAAACAATGTAACACTATGAATGAATATAGAATATGTTGGTTTTCCCAGTTTGGGTTTCCAGGGGAAAAATCTCTGTGTAATGTTTGTATTTTCCATTGTATATTTTTTGTTCTTTTACTGAAAATATGTTTGCAATAAATATTGTACAAGGTTAAAATCTACACAAATGAGGGAGAAGTGTGGCAACGTCCTTGTCACAACCTACTAGCACTCCTATCATGACCTGAACAGAAGGTTAACGATTACCTTGTTCTGAGAGGTCCACTATGTCGTGAGGGAATACCGAGATAGTTTCTCACGAGGAATTCTAAGGGGTGGGCAATAAGGCAAAATCCTTATTCCTTAGAAAATCTCTTAGTCTCTCACAAGGTCGATCAACGGAGTGTTGACTTCAAGTGTTTGAAAAACTTCTAAACTAGTCAATGGCGAGTGGCACCCTTGGAGCACGGAAGTGCGTCTTGAAGAGCACGTTGGGTAAACAAAATTGTGAGTCAATAAAAATCTATAAGGCCTAGAAAATGAAATGAATGTTTAGACTTTGTTAGAAAAGAGTATACATTTTATTATTAAATTATGAACTAGAAAACTAATAAAGAGTCTAAGTCTAAATGATTGACTAAATAAAATATTAAATAAGTTAAGGGAATTGAGATTTAATGAACTCTAGTAAATGGGGAATAAGAATCAAAGGTTGGGTTGATGCACATGTGTGCATGAAAATAATAAAAAGGGATTTTTAATTAAAATAAAATAAATACATGAGAGAATAGGTGGTCAACATAGAGTTAGTATCCTAAGTCAATTAACCACTAAATCCTAACTAAAAGAAGACTCATAATCAAACTCAAACTGAAATTTAGTTAGGGGACACAATAAAGGAGAGATTGGAGAACTAAGAGACAACTAGGAGGAAAAATAGGAACAATTTGGGGAATGTGAGGGAAATTGAGTAATTAAATAGAATAAAAAGGGATTTAACCTGTGCAACTTGGGGAGAGTGTGACATGTGTTGTGGTCGAATAATCCTTAATTTAATTATTTAAAATTGTTTCATTGTGCATGAGAGGATATGTGTCAATGCAAACTTTCATATAAAAGAAATGGTGAGGAAGAGAGAACTTACCCTATTGTTGGATGAATGTTATGCTATTGAAATTTTATTTGACTAAGTTTACTTGTGGAGAGTTGGGCTCAAGCTTGTGCAAGAGGTGAAAGCCTCTCTTTGCGAGGTCAAGCTTGTGCAAAAGGTGGAAGCCTCCAAAACTTCTTAGGATCAATCTTAGATATGTGCAAAAGCATCTCTTTCTTTCTATTTATATAGTACCTTTTTTTTTCCTTTTAATTAGGTTTTGTACATGCTTATCTTATTGAGCTTTAAGGACTCATTAGACTCATCCCTAATGACTTTCCTAACAATTTTACATTTGTTATCATACCAAAAATTGATTATTATATTATTTCTTTTACTTGACACCTCGATAAACAACTTATTAATAAAAATAAAAATAAAAATATTATAAAATCATAATAAAAGTCTTCGATGTTATCCTTTTATATATATATATATATATATATATATATCCAATAAAAATTTACACCTAAAACTCTTTAAGTATCAAATTTGTAATAATAAATTATATTAACAATTTGCATAACTTTCCCACCCACTCTCGTAATGGGCATAGCAATGATAATGACCTTTATTAACACACTACCGTTACCAATATGATAATATATCATCCAAATTATGATGACTTCTACTAACACATCACGGTAGTCATGACATTCATTCTCTAATGACATGTCATGACCTTTCACTATGAAAGTACAACCGTGCCATAGGATCTTTGACTTCATTAGAGCCACTCTTTTTTCTGGGAGTTTGAGGTATCACGCTACGCTTGATGGGACACGAATCCCATTGTTTGGTTTGTGAACACGTGGTATATGTTGTGCTTACGTATCAAACGTGTCTTGTCACGTGTTTGTTGTAAAGGCACATGACACAACCTATGTGACATGTGGGCACATCGTGTCTTGATGCATTGAACACTTATGCCATGGAAATATCACTCACAAGCTGGGATGGAATTTGACAGGTTCAAATATGTTAAAAATTTTCAACAAATCATCAACATTTATAGTTAAATTGGTTAAAACGGGCATCTGATTTACTGAAACCATCAAATTTGATAGGTTGTTGGGATTTGAAATTCCAACCCTGCTCACAAGTGAGTTTAAAACCTTGAACCTCAATCCCATCTCTCTTTTGTCATTGTTTCATTATTGCCATGAACCTCAATCCCCCATCTCTCTTTTGTCAATGTGTCATTATTGTTTGCCTCATGGAAATATCACTCACAAGTGAGTTTAAAACCTTGAACCTCAATCCTCTCTCTCTTTTGTCATTGTTTCATTATCGTCATGAACCTCAATCCCCCATTTCTCCTTTGTTATTGTTTCATTATTGTCATGAACCTCAATCCCCCATCTCTCTTTTGTCAATGTTTCATTATTGTTTGTCTCAATGAGTTGTAGGCAAGGCGAAAACCATATTTTTTTGGTGAGATTTTTATGAGTGTGTAATTTTTTTTATTTATATTGTTTCATTTTTCAACAACAATGTTCTTCTACTTTTACTTTTCATTCCAAAGAAATAGTGATTTAATTATCAAAGGCAGCAATGTTGAGTTGGTATTAGTTAACTTGGATTTTAATGAACTCATGTTCAAGTTAATCATATTTTATGATGGTGATAGTCTTGAGGAATCGTCCTCCACACTAGTGGATGAAAATCTTGAATTGAAAATTGAGGAGGAGGGAGAAGGTGGACATGGCAGTGATGAATATGGTTATGGCATGGAGGATGACTCAAACCACTAATGGGCTATGAGATTCCTATGAGATTCTTCTACCANCTCCACACTAGTGGATGAAAATCTTGAATTGAAAATTGAGGAGGAGGGAGAAGGTGGACATGGCAGTGATGAATATGGTTATGGCATGGAGGATGACTCAAACCACTAATGGGCTATGAGATTCCTATGAGATTCTTCTACCAATGGTTCTATTTTTCTATCCATTATATATTTATTATCATTGTCATTTGTGAATCATGCTCTTATATATAAATCACTCTCTATCCATACATGTTGATTTTGATGACATCTAAAGTGCAATTTTTAGTTTTACTTCTAGTTCTAAACTTCCATATGTGTTTTAAATGTATATGTGTTTCAAGTAATAAGTTATTACTTGTATAATTGTAATAATGCTTTTCTAATGTTTTTAAAATTTGTATCTTTATGTCTTTTTTGCAATTTCTATATAGGGTGGGGTAAACTTCCATATGTGTTTTAAATGTATATGTGTTTCAAGTAATAAGTTATTACTTGTATAATTGTAATAATGTTTTTCTAATGTTTTTAAAATTTGTATTTTTATGTCTTTTTTGCAATTTCTATATAAGGTGGGGTATGTACACTTATATAAATTAAGTAGTGAAATAGCCATAAATGGGGTCCATTTTCTCACAAACAAAGGGGTTTTATATAAGGATTTAGAGTCTAGTTAGATCATGACCATAAAATTAGATTGTTAATAATAATAATAATTTGTTTTTTAGATTTGAACCTGTGACCTCCTAGGAAGAAACACATGTTCTTAACCATTAGTTCCTTTCTCATAAATAAAAATGTCTCATATAAAAATTTAGTGTTTAGTTAAATCATGATGTTAAAATTATATTGTTATTATTATTATAATATATTACCTATCCCAACATATAGCATTCAAAGATTTACAAGTTGGGTGTTGGACATCTTTTTCTTGTAATTTAGGGTTTGTATTAATAGCTATCAAAATATACAATTGTTTGTGGTGCAATTACCTACGTGGCAGCGATGCCCTTGTGGGAAACCACCGCTGCCAAGTGTCCAAGTTCATAGGTGGCAACGATGCCCATCTGGGAAACCACCGTTTCCAAGTGTCATGCAAAAGGAGGTAAGCTAAACTACGAAGCCACGTAGGGCCGAATGCTGACAACTGTGAAAAAATTAGAGCCGGGAGTATTGAACCTAAGACTAGAGAACATTAGAAAACATTAGAAACCTGGTCTGAGCCGTGGTCAGGCGTAAACCTGGCGTGCCTGTGCCTTCCCTTTGTCACGATCAGCTATGGCCTGTCAAAGATATTGAAGAAAATCCATAAGGGTGTCCACTCTGCTCCAGCGGTTGGCGTCCTTGTTCTGTATGTCAAGCATAACCAATTTGATATCCCCCAGGTCTATTTTGATGTTACTCAGAGTAACCATGACCTCAGTTCGATCTTCACACCTGTCACAAAAAGGTTTTGTGTGGGTGGACTGCGGAGAAGCTGAGGAAGACCTCAAAAGGGAGGAGGGAGGATAGGTGGTCGGGGGGGGATGGGGAGGGGAGGGCGGAAAAGAGGGACGTCAAGGGGGGGATGGGGGAGGTGGTGCGAAGCTTAACGAGTTGCCAAGAAGATCATACCACTTGACCCTACAGTCATAGGGGTTCGAGAGAGGGGAGAGATCAGGGGCAGGGTCGCAGGGTGGTTGGGCTTGAGCGGGCACAACAACATGAGCCAAAACAAGGGGAAAAACTGCTTCTTGGGGGTGGTGATCAACTGGGGGAGGGGGGTTAGCAGCTTCACAAGGAGAGTCAGGGATAGGCGGTTTCCTTCCTCGAGCCTCATACCAGGCTACTCCTCGCTTTGCCTTTCCTATTAGTCAGGGCATGACGAGAGCTAGTGGCTTTCAGGGGAGGAAGAATCTGAAGGTCGGCAAGCTTGGAAAGGGGGAGCCCCACTGCAAATTCGAGAACGAAGGGAGGTCGCACCAGAACCTGGTCATAAAACGGAGGAAGGGGTGAACCAGAGAGGTGAGGCTCTGTGAATTGTGAGCGTTCGAATGAGAAAAAGGAAGCCCCATCTTGCTTTAAGAGCAGGTGGAACAAGCTGGAGCTGAAGTGACCGAAGAAGCCCTCTGCACGGCGCCATGAAGACACTCAAGCCGTAGAAGGTGGCGGCGGGTTGTTTAAATCCTAGAGGTGACTGGAGTAAGGAGATGGTGAAGGACAGACGCCAAGTGGCATGTGGCTCGACCATGTGACCTCCTCAAAAATTGTGCACGTCATTTCTCGAAAACACCCCATCTGGGGGATGTTGGACATCTATTATATATCCATGTATCCCAAATTTAAAAGATTTAAAAACTTAAATTATAATGAATATGTAATATTTTTGAAAATGTTATTTTGAAATTTATAAATAATGAAAACACACTATATAAATTGAGAATCAAATGTAAGGCAATGATCGTAATTTTACACTAATATATTGCTAAACCACATTGTCACTAACATACAAATACATGATTCAATTTATCACTGAACTACATTACATTGAGGCACACTACTTTATTTTTAGTCACATAAAGTTAAGACATCACTAGAAGCATACCCAATATCTATCTTTGTATAAAAATCATCTTAAAAAGGAAATGGAATTTCTTTTAAATTGCATAAATTATAGATTTTATTTTGTATCAACTTGTCATATTAATATTAAACACAAAAATTATACATCTTTTACATATTAGAAAGTAAAATGCATTTCATTTTTTTTATTAAACCAAAATCTTTTAAAAATATGGTTATTTATTTATTTTAATTTTTAATTTTGCAATTTTATATTTTTTTTCTTATATTTTGATATTCAGATATTAATGTAATATTTGATTAAATTGTAATCTTAAAATTAAATTATTGATATTTGATTAAATTGTAATCTTAAAATTAAATTATTCATATTATTAAAATATATTAAAAAAATAAGAACATTTTGAAAAAAGTTTAAGAAAAAAAATTAGATTAAAATTTAAAAAGAAAGACATATGTGTTTTCTTTTATTTATGTTTTTTTTAATTTTAATTTTATATTTTTAATAACATTTTTAAAATGTTATAAAATTATTTAAAATAAATTAAAAATAAAAAATGTTTAGAGAAGGAAGAAAGACGAGTAAGGTTTCTTTTTTATTAAAACTTTTTCTAACCTTTACTTTAATTTTTTTTAAATAATATTCTTAAAATATGATAAAAATTAAATTTAAATATATATATATTTTTTTAATATTTTAATTTTTTTAATAAAAAAAATTATTTAAATAAAAAATAAAAATAAATAAACAAGACAAAAAATATAAGCATATTTTACGTACACATTGCAATTCGAATAGTTGGCTTCCATAAGTAATGCCCTTCTTGGTGGGTAAAACCCTCGTCCCTAAAAAGCTTATTTTGCATTTAAGTTTTAAGTTTGTATTTTTAAAAGATATATTATTTTTTTAAATGGTAGAAAGAGACTTGAATTTTATTTTAAATAAAAAAAATTATTTAAAATAAAATTGGTTAAATTTTTGTTTAAAAATCATAACAATTTTTTTTTTAATTAGAAATGTCTAATTTTCAAAATGAAAATATTTCTTACATTTAAATTTTGTAATATATTTAATATTCATGTATTAATTTTTTGAAATCTTAATTTTTATATATTTTAGTTTTTCATAAAGTAAAATCTTTAATAATCATTATAATTTTAGGTTTAATTCATCTTCATATATGTCACGTCTTTTAGTCGAATTTTGCGATTGTGCATCTCTTGAGGGCATGTGATATATCAACGATTCTTTTTTGGGTACTTGACAACATCAAGGATACTTTGTCTGGACTACGCCTCTTCACCTAGAGCATATCCATACTCTGTTCTAGGCTACCAACGAGTCACACTTCTACTCTAGTGCAACTCTTGTATACTTAGACAATTGTTAATTCTTTAACACTGAGTCATATATAAGCATACATCCATGAACATGAGAAACCAAGAGAACAACAGATCAAACGAAAGACTTACACAGAAATAGTACAAGCAACACGAACCGTGCCTAACACCCGGCTAAGTCATTGTTATTGCAAAGCAATTACAATATGAGCACTACTGACTCAATGTACAATTGGGCGGAGTCGAACGACTCGCCTCACCACACCAAGACACTCATACATAGATTTGTCACCAAGACTCGTTGTTGCAACTGTCTCTGCAACCTCTTGAGGTGAATCTCAGACGTGCCATCGATCGTAGACTTGTTGTCCCTTCATTTCTGTAGACTTCACAAATTTCAGTTCTGCCTCACACATGCCTCCAACAGACTTGTGTTTCCATACTTCCCCAAAATCATCCCAAGAGAAGATCGCCCCATCTTTGCCACATAATCTCCTCAAGGAAACACAATTCCTCCCATGTGGAGTGACTTGGCTCCTTGAGGGAGCTTTCTCCTCTTCGTCTCAGCCTGCCTCAGAACTGCAGAGATATATTTCTCTTTTCCAAGATTCCCTCTTGGTTGTGTGCCCTTGTGCCTTTGTAGGCACCAATCCATGCCAAGCATTGTGTCTCTATGCCCATGGGTGAGCCAACCCATTGGTTCACTAAGTCGCACCCCTTCACAAAGTTGGGTCGACTCCTCATGTGGGCGCGTCCGGGCAGCTTGCCCAACCAATCCAGCCAACACCTTGTTTCGTCATCTGACTGGCACACCGAACTTTTGGCCGACACCCCCATCCGTCCAACCGACTCATCGTCTAGGTGAGCATGGTGTTTATCCAAGTCGATCCGACTTGTTTAGGAACACCCTCCTCATTCCTTAGTCGATTCGTCTGTTTGGTGGAGTGCCTAAGTCTTTCCCTCAACCCTTCATCAAACCGTCCATTGTCTGAATTTTGTCGCAAGGAATCTTGGGTGGAGTCGCCCCTTGGCACGTCACACACCCAAGGAACCCTAACTCTCCCCATATATAAAGACTTTGTTTCTCCAAATGTATCGATCATCCTGCCTGCCTAATTTTCCTTCGTTTCGGTCTATGGTGGAAGTGCATGCGCTCGAGCTTGGAACCCCAGGCCTTACATCCTCCCCCACTCCAAGTTGTTTCCACCCTCGAAAAATCCACAAAAATCTGTTGTCTCCAAGCCTCTTCCCTAACTCATGCCTCCGTTCATAGCTAAGTCTGTTGGAAACCCCAAATTCTATCAAAGTAGAAACCCCAAGTTTCCCTGCGAAGTGGAAACCCCAAGTTTCCAATGCGCACTGGAATCATCTACAATCTGTGCAACCAAACACACTACCCTATTCCCAATTTTGTGTGTGGCCTAATTGTTCACTATGATGGAAAGGCGTCTCCTCCCCAACTCTATCTACAATGTCTAAGCTATCACCTATCCCATTGCAATGATCACTCTCCCTTTTGCTGCGATGATCACTCTCCCTTTCGTTGTTGCTGCTACTATTGCCTCAACCACTGCTACAACATCAACTAAAACTTCTAAAATGTCTAAGTGTTGAAATCATGTGAACTTGTTGTTGCATCCATACTACAACCAACTCTACCATGTCTCTGCACACTAATATCCCCCGTGCCTTGAACTGATTGGGTAGCTAGACCAATCGTCGTGCCTGACTCATGAGATTGTACTTCCTCATGCCTTAACTTAGTATTTTATGTTGCATCTTTGTTAGTCTGTCCAACTCATAAGACTAAGACAAGTGTCCACCCTTTCCCTGCTGCCATCGTCTGGTCTTTGTTAAAGAGATCCTCCACAATGTCTAAGTGTTTCACTTTGAACCTACTAGTTCGTTCATACTCAACTTCCTTCTGCAATTTGGTCCATCCGCATAACAATCTCATACCAAGGCAAGGTCGCATGTAATATTCTAGATATAAAAAGTATGCATAACAGAAATAAATAGCTACAAATGGAAGATGAACAACAATATAACTAGAACACCACCACGATAATACCAAAATGATAACAAAATAACACCAGAAATAACACTTTGATTACCGAGAGCAATGTTCACTTGCCTCTTCAAGGGGGCAACCTCTAGGAGAGAAGAGCTCTATTACAATAATATACAAGACAAAAGTTCTCATACCATCGACTCCTATTTATAATAAATATGTCTATCAAAAGAACCATCTAGAGGAAGATCCTTCTAGAAGCGGAAGCTTCTATTAGGTCTTCTTACATTGGACTTATTCTTCCTTATTGATAGGCCTGATTAATATTGACCTTTATTACATGGAAATATATTATGTTGTAAATGGGTGTTCAAGAGCACAAAAATGAGCATACTCGGAAAGACGATCAACTACCACCATGATGACTAATTTATTGCTCGATTTAGGTAAGCCTATAATCAAATCCATAGAGATATCCCGCCAAATAGCAGGTGGAATTGGAAGCTGTTGTAGTGTTCTAGGAGATTTGACAGTTTCACCCTTGTTGCGTTGACACACATCACATTCAACCACAAAATTACCAATGTCATGTTTCATACCCTCCCAGAACAAAAAACGTTTGACCCGTTCATGGGTTTTGGTAAACCCAGAGTGCTCATTTGTGGGTGTAGCATGAAGCTCAGAAAGTACCGCGGATTTAAGTTTTGACTGTTTAATTAAATACAAACGTCCTTTTGTATCGAAGCTCATCATTGAGCCAAGAGTACCCTGGGGAAACTGGAGAATTGGACTGCAATTTGTGTATCAAATGCGAACTTTTGGGATCGTGTAGCCATTCCTAGCGAACAACTTGGAGCCAATCTGGTACAATGAAAGAGAGAGAAAAAAGAGACCCTTCATCTTCATATTTTATGGAAAGTGCATCAACAACCACATTGTATTTGCCCTTTTTGTAAATGATCTCATAATCATATCTAAAGAGCTTAGTCACCCATTTCTGTTGCTCGAGGGAGGAAAGACGTTGTTCCAGAAAATAATTGAGGCTTTGATGATCTGTCTTAATTTGGAAGTGTTCCCCCAATAGATAAGTTCGCCAAAGATCCACGACATGCAGAATAGCCAACATTTCCTTTTCATAGATTGATTTTCCCAAATTTCTCTCAGACAGTTGTTTGTTGGTAAAGGCCAAAGGTCGGCCCTATTTCATAAGGACAATGCCAATTCCTTTCCTGGAAGCATCACATTCCAGGACAAAGGTCTTTGTGAAATCAGGAAGGGTTAGGACTAGAGTGGTGCACATGGCCATCTTCAAGGTTTGAAAAGCCTGAGCAGCTGCTGGATTCCAAGTGAAAGAATTATTTTTAAGGAGTGGAGTGAGAGGTGCCACAATATTTCCATAATTCTTAACAAACTTGCGATAATAACCTGTTGCACCCAGAAATCCCCACAAGATTTTGAGAGTCTTTGGGTGAGTCCAATATTGCATAGCTTCAATCTTTTTAGGATCCACCCTAACGTCTTCCTTGCCAACAAGATGACCCAAGTACTCTACTTATGAGGCGCCAAAATCACATTTAGATTGTTTGAGGAAAAGTTGGTGCTGAGAGAGTAGATGGAAAACTCAATCCACATGAGCAAGATCGTATGTCCAGGTTTTTATGTAGATGAGGATCTCATCAAAGAAAACTAACACAAAATGATGGAGAAAATGACGGAAGACATGATTCATGAGGCTTTCGAAAGTGGAGGGAGCATTACACAAGCCAAAGGGCATGACCAAAAACTCATAGTGGCCCTCATGAGTTCTAAAGGAAGTATTAGGAATGTATGCCTCTTTCATACGGATCTAGTGGTAGCCCAAACAAAGATCAAGTTTAGTAAAGAACTGGGCCCCACTCAATTCATCCAAGAGGTCATCAATGACAGGAATGGGAAATTTCTCTTTAATGGTGAGTTTGTTGAGGGCGCGGAAGTCAGGACACATGCGCCAAGAACCTTATTTATTAAGGACCATGACCACAAGAGAAGAGTAGGGGATCGTACTAGGGCGGATAACACCTGCGTTGAGCAGTTCTTGAACCATTTTCTCAATTTAATTCTTTTGGGAAAAGGGGTGACAATAGGGACGGATATTGGGAGGAAGGATTTTTGGGACAAGGGGAATGGAATGATCATGAACACCACAGGAAGGAGGGAGTCCCCGGGGAGTGGAAAAAACCACTTGATGTTTAGAGATGATGGATTGGAGGTCTTGCGGTATAGAGGGTGTCTTAGCGGCTTGTATGGCATGGAGTTGGGCAATAATTCCAGAATGACCTTTTTTGAGTAGCTTTTCCATGTGATCGGAACTAATGATCTCTGAGGAATCGACGATGATTCCTTGGAACTTATATTGTTGGCCCTCCTGGTCGAATTGCATGGTTAATTCCTTAAAATCCATGAGAATGGGACCCAAAGTCCTTAGCCATTCCGCACCCAACACAATGTCACAACCGCCCATGTCAATAGCAAACATATGAGATTTCAGATGGTAGTCACCAATTTGGAGACGCACATTTTCACAATGCCCTCCACATTTCATGGACCCACCATTGGCAATCATGATTTGGAAATTATTGATTGCACGGATATAACAATTAGTTTCTTGGGAAATGCAGCGATGAATAAAATTATGGGTGCTTCCACTATCAACAAGAATATGACCTTCCTGTGCTTGATGTAACCAATTATCTTGAGGGTTTGGGGAGCAGAGAAGCCAGTGAGAGCATTTAGGGAAATGACCGGTTCTACTTCAGGAGGGTCTGAGGGAGGGGTTATGTCAGTGGGTTCAGGTGACACAGACACAAGGGGAGCCTCAACATCCTCTTATGAAACATCCTCCGAGATGGCCATAAAAAGATTTTGTTCCTTATACTTGTGTCCCAAAAAATATTTGTCATCACAATTATAACAAAGGCCTTTGAGTTGGTGTTCAACCATTTCGGACCTAGTCAATTTCTAGATCTTTAGTGGAGTAGAAGGAGGAGTGGGAGTGATTGGTTTAGTGCGAGGAATAAAGGAGGGTTTGCGGTTTTGAGAAGACACAACCTGTTGTGCTTCCTTATCTCTTTTAGTAGTGTGCACCCAACTCTGAGGCTGAACCATGAGGACATGAGCACGAATCTCATCCTTGATGCCACTGATAAAACATTCTTAAAAAAAGAAGCATGAGACATGCCCTCTGTATAAAAATCCAGTCGCTCAAAAGTAGCTATAAAGTCTTCCATTGTGAGAGATTGTTTCAACTTTGTCAAATGGCCTAAATGGTTGGTGTCAGTGTCAAAGAGTTCATAAAGCTCTGCCACAAAGTGTGTCCAAGCCACATACCCTTGGCAAACATTTTTTCTCCATTGCCAATGTTCTTGATCTAGATGGAGAACACCATACCGGAGTTTGGCCAACTCATCTGTAATGCCATACAAAGAGAAATAATGTTCCATTTGAGTTACCCAGCCAGTGGGATGCGATCCGTAAAATTTGGTCACATCCACACATGGAAGGCGTAGGTCATGCTAAAAGTGATGGGGCTGAAAATTCTGGGAATGGGAGGAAGTTTCACCTTCGGTATGCAAAGGTGGGTCAGATAAGGGGAGATTTGCAGGTATATGCATCTTGGCGTAGATCATCGTAGAGACAGATTCAAGATGGGTAGTAATGTCTTGTTTGAGCTCTTGTTTGACTTCCTCGATTGAGGCAGTGACTGAAGCCACGATGGAGGAATGCATTTTTTGATTGATGGAGAGAATATTGGCACTGAGTTGTCACACTTCTTGTTGGGTTTCTGTGAAATTAGAGTGAAAGGTATTGAAGCGAGATTCCAGGTCTTGGCTATGGGTATGGGCCATGATGACGAGGGAACACGAAAAGGGGCGAGTGGGACCACACAAAAAATGGGTTATGGGTGAAGTGTATCACAACGATCAGGGCGATGATTTGAATCCAATGGGGTAAAGCCCAAATAAGGGTGTTGGAAGGGGGTTGGGTTCACAAAAAAAAAATTGATGAAAAAGGATAGGTATGACTGCAATCAGGGTGAAGAGAGAAATCCAATGGAATAGGTATCAAATAATGGTGCCAAAAGGATCCATACTTTTTTTTTCTTTTTACTTCTGTGAAGTTATACTCTGATCTGAAGAATACTGCAATGATGAAATGTCCAAATGCTTAATAGGAAGAAATGTGTAGTAATTTCACAACTCGAATGCAGGACACACAATTGCACCACAATAGATCTTGTTTGTTCTATTTTCATTTATGTTCCAAGGGTTAGGTATTCAAGTGTTCTATAGACAAGGGTTTTCCATGTGCTATATCTCTCTAATATACGTGTGGGGTCCAACAATAGTACTCGACCCAATATCTCAGGGCACCAACTAAGGAGGCTAGACCATACCCTTAGTTGTACTACTTGACTACCCAGGTACTAGAGAGTATCTTCCCGAGTGTTTTTATCGGTGGCACTATAGTAGTCAAGTGACCGATCAGTTTATCTACGGAGGGCTTCAGGAGATCTAGGCCGATCCGTATACAGGTGTTTTTTGATGCGCTACCACTCAAAGGGGTACCGACATGGGTTACAAGGGTGGCCAACAAATTTGAGATTAAGTACCACTTGTATTTCCTACGTGTATGAATCCCCAACTGCGGGTTTATGCGCATAATAATAGATCTTTGTAGATTAAAGACGTCGGAATACGTCTCTACCCTAAAAAAAATTAACCCACATTTTTTTGCCGAGGAAGGTGCTCTGATACCACTTGTAATATTCCAGATATTAAAAGTATGCAGAACAAAAATAAATAGCTAGAAATGGAATATGAACAACAATATAACCAGAACAACACCACGATAATACCAAAATGATAACAAAATAACACCAGAAATAACACTTTGATTACCGAGAGCAATGTTCACTTGCCTCTTCGAGGGGGAAACCTCCAGCAGAGCAGAGCTCTATTACAATAATATCCAAGACAAAATTTCTCATACCCTCAACTCCTATTTATACTAAATATGTCTATCAAAAGAACCATCTAGAGGAAGATCCTTCTAGAAGTGGAAGCTTCTATTAGGTCTTAGTACATTGGACTTATTCTTCCTTATTGCTAGGCCTTATTAATATTGACCTTTATTACATGGAAATATATTATTCTACCTACATGAGGGGTCAGGTCCCTAACATCGCCCCTCACCTTGTTGCACTATGAAGTCACCCCAAAACAAACTCATATGTGGCAACTTAACTCCATTTTCCACCTCATGACACAATTATCCAATCTTTGCACCAAGAACTGCACATCCAGACTACATTTTCCCCACTACTTCATCACCTGACCATGTTGCTGCATCTATCTCTCTATGCCTTGGAATGGTTAGGCTTCACCCTCAACCATGCTACCCGAAAGAAAGAGAAACACCCATACCCAATTAATATTTTCATGTCATAAGCTACTTATCTACACAATCCTCCAAAACAAGGCAAGTCTTCAACTCACCTCCTTTCGTCAAGTCACTATTGATATTATGGTAGTTGAGGGAGGTATTTAACTCCACGTGTAAACCTGATGAGAATAGAATATTTCAGGAAGCAATAAGAAACTCTAATTAGTTGGCTAATAAACCTATAAGACAAGTTGGTTCAAGAGGATAATTTGTATTAGTTTATTAGCCTCCAAGAGAAGAAGTCAACTAAAGGAAAGTAGGTTATTATATACTAAGTAAATAGGCACCTAGAATGAGAAGTCGGCCCAAGCATTTTTCCAGTTTTAGTATAAATACAGGAGGCTAGTCTTCATTCTAGCAGGCATTCTCAAAATTGCAGAAGCAACACTTGTGTGCACTGCAGTTGGCCAGTTTGTGCGCAAGTTTGGAGGAGAGTTGTCGTTGCAGCTGTTGCAGCTAGCAGATTTCAGTTTTGGCCTAGACTCTCTCTTGGTTATGGTTTGGACTCTTTGATCAACTCTTGTTACTCTTGTTTGGTGCGCTATCCTTGGAGAGAGGTGCGCTATCTTGTTTGGCTATCTAGCCTAGGGTTTGCTTCTGGAATGATTCTATGTCAAGGTTAAGGTGCTCGGGGGTGGCTTTGGCCTATGGTTGGGTGATAATAGTGATATTGTCTATGGTTAAATGAGCACATCCATTATATTCTAACAGTTTATGGGCCCACACCTCCTTCATTCAGTCTAACCACTAGAAGGGAGCATAGACATAAGGATACTAAGCTCGTTGAAGAACTGTCGCTAGGGTTTCTAGCAAGAGAAGTTACCAAAGCACGACCTCTAGGGTTACTAGCAGGTGCAGTTGCAAAAACCCTAATCCTCTTGTTGAGGCACCTTAAGTGAATGGATTGACCTAATTTCCGGATAGACTAGTGCGCCCTAGCCTAGCACATCTCCTGGTACTCTCATCAAGCTAAGATGTCAAGGTTGATTTTTTGGTCAAATCTAGGGTTGACCAAGTCAAAGGAAACCATGACTTACTCTATGATGTCATAAAACAAGTTAGATGGGGCTTCTAACTTCAAAGCATGGAAGACAAGGATTGATCTCATCCTTGCCAAGAATAAAGTGTTGGATATCATGAAAGGAAAGATTGTGGAACCAGAGTTTGAAGAAGGAAAAGAAAAGGAACCACAAAACATTGCAGTTATGGAGAAGTTCAAATGCAATGACATCAATGCCATGAGTATCATAGTGGATTCTATAAAATACCACCTGATACCCTACATCTCCCATCTTGATTCATCTAAGAAGATGTTTGATGCCCTAACAAACCTCTTCTCAGTCAGAAACATTGGACAAGTAATGAGTCTGAAGAATGAGCTCCATGACATGAATATGAATGATGATGACAACATAACATCATACTTTGTAAGAATATCTCAGTTAAGAGATCAAATGAAAGCTATTGAAGATATCAATTCAGAGAAGGAATTGGTAAACATAGTACTCAATGGTCTTCTCAAGACATGGGATGCATTTTCCACAAGCATGAACACAAGGAAGGAGTATCCTACATTTGAAGAACTTTGGACTTGTTGTGCACAAGAAGAATCAAGGATCAATGCAAAAGAGAAACCCCAAAAGAAGTACGATGATCAAGCCTTCACAACAAGGTTCAAGGCTTTCAGGAATAAAAAGAAGTTTGGCTCCAAGAAGAAACCAAATCAAGAGAAAGATATGTCAAGAATACAATGCTTCAATTTTCGAAAGTATGGTCACTACAAGAATCATTGTCCCAAGTTAAAGAAAAGGAAGGAATCACATGAAGCATCAGTTGCCGAAGAAAGAGAACCCTCAAAGAAAGCCAAGCAGGACAAAACAAACTTCTTCTTCTAATACAAGGCAAGAATACTCTTCATAGTTCTTGTACATACCATGTTTTATGTATATATCTTGCATATCTATTTCTTAGAAGATAATATGTTCCAAGAGAAACTATACCTATGGAAGAACAACAAGATAAGGATTGCTATCACTATGACTACAAGTCAGACAATAAACATGAAAGGATGAAGTACATCAACAACCCTTAGTAACAATTGATGTGGAAGTTATTACATAAGTAACATATGCAAGATAAGCCAAAATCATAATCAATCTTGAAGAAACCTAGAATAAATAAAGACAAAAGGAAGTCAACAATCAAGAGGAAATTGGAAAAATATTTGTGACACTTTATAGAAGGCAATAAGGATGCAGACAGAAGCATGGACTCTCCTAGATGGAGGGAGCCGATTATATATTTTCAAAAGAAGAGCATGCATTCATACATGAAGCAAGGATTAGGAGGGAGCTAATACTATGATCCATTGAATACGATGGAGTATATATCCATGGTAGTAGCCATGAAAAAGAAGTACATGTTCAGTTTGACTTTAGAAGAAGCCTTAAAGTATCCATGGTTGTCCATCCACATCCATGATCTTATGATGAAAGAAAGAAGTGGAATCTTCAGGGCATGGAATCTATAGAAAACTCCATGGAACCAAAAGCTAAAGAGAAACATGAGGAAGAACATGAAGATTCCAAGAAACAAATAAAATCTAGAACAACCAGTCATTGTATCGAGAATCACAAGACTACTAGCCTGATATGAACTCACTAAAACCAATCAAGCAGAGGAACTGAAAGTTGTGATGAAGAACAGTGTATGGAAGACTTATGAATGAAAGCATTGCGAGATCCATAACTAAAGGTTCTCCCAGATGGAGGGAGAAGACTATGATGATTGTTTGTTCCAGTAAACCAGACATAACTTTACATGAGCCATTATATCGACCATAATATCCATGGTTTGGAGTTTACATCAGATGAATGCAAAGACTATTCTCCAGAATAATTGAACAAAGAACGTATGTAGAACAACCTCAAGGCTTTGAGGTATACCAGGAAGAGACTCTTGTATGCATATGGAAGAAGGTTTTTGTTTGGATTCAAACAACTTGGTGCGGAGCCTCCAATGCACAATGGAAGCGTGGTGAAAAACCTTCTATAACAAAGATACTATATCAAAATGGTTACTCAGAACTCAAGGATGATGTATTTCCAATCCATGACAAATCTCTCATGATGACAGAAGAAGTACCACTTGTATATGTTCCAAGTTTGACCCTTGCCACGATGTTATGAGCTAGAAGGAAACAAAAGAGTTGAATTCAACTATGATGATCAGAGCTATATGAAGCCTTAAAAAAACTAGTGTTCCAGAAAGACCGAAGTACATTGAGATCAAGCATTACATTCTCCGTGATGAAGTCTAGAAAGGAGAAGTGGTTCTCCAATATATATCTCCAAAGATGAGCAAATAAGCAAACATTTTGGTAAAGCCTTTGTTCAAGATGAAAGAGTTTGTGTACTCCATTTGGAGCTCGTGGAGACGACTTCCTTATTGAAAAAGGAAGAGATGAATCCCAGGTTGGGAGGGAGCACTAATGTGTTATTGATTTATGGACAATCATTTTTCAGTTCGAAAAATGGTCCAGGATGAGCAGTTCCTTTCCAGTTCGGAAAGTGGTTTGATATTTCTGACGAACAGGCATTTTCCAGTTTCGAAAATGGTCCATATCAAATGTTCATTTTTGTAATGAAAATGGTTCAATGGATTGTTGATGTACCATAGACATCGATTCCCCTTGTGGTTAACATAGGGAATGGTCTAGGAAAGTCTCTCTTCTTAACGGTCACTCTTAGTAGTGGTCAAGAAGACTGGTTCGCCTCACCAGACAGTCATTCTTTCAAAGCTCACAGTTGTGAGCAGTTTCGAAGAATGGTCCATTTTGGAGGTTGGTGCAGAACAATCATTTCCTTAGGAAATGGTCTGGACATTCATTCCCTAGGGTAGATTCATTCTCTCCAGGTTGCACTTTGTTTAGTGCCGGAGGAATGGCCCAGATAGGCGAATGGTCCAGGTTCAACAATCAGGGATAAGCATTCCCTAGGGCAGACTCATTTTCTCTAGGTTACACTTTGTTTAGTGCCGGAGGAATGGCCCATATAGGTGAATGGCCCAGGCTCAGAAATCGGGATAGTTATTCTTCCTTGCTTGAGAAGAATAGTCCAGATAGCTCATCATTGATGTTTTACCTTCTGAGGGCAGATGCTCTTCCAGATCTCATAGATGTGAGTGGAAGAATGGCCCAGATGATTCAGTTTATATCATAACAATGTTTTATGTGCAGGTTGATGATATGATTGT
This sequence comes from Picea engelmannii, assembly GCA_009831015.1. Taxonomy (NCBI): domain Eukaryota; kingdom Viridiplantae; phylum Streptophyta; class Pinopsida; order Pinales; family Pinaceae; genus Picea; species Picea engelmannii. The sequence continues at coordinate 80,008 of ML803329.1, read as the reverse complement.
TATGGATACTGTATGTCTCTGGACAGAAGATGTATACTACTATGGTGGATGTGTTCCACTGATTGTGACTATATGTCACTGATCAAGTATCTGTGTGCTACTTGGTGTGGCAATGTACCACTGGATTGTAGTTGTGTACTACTATGGATAGACATAGTTGTGTTCTATTGAATGAAATTGTTCTGATTGCCTTGAATACTATCAATAGTGTTGGAAATGATTATCATCTAGATGGATGATCAATGGACAAATATTTCCCAGACGAAAAATGGTTCAGGACATTTATTCTTCTAGGACATATGTCTAGATTATAAGAATGGCTCGTCTGTCACTCTGTGGAGTGAGTGACTTATCCAGCATCATGTCTGATTACTCAGATGGAGTATGGTTTTGAGAGATGATGCAATTGATGACACTAATAGTGATGATGGTGCTCATGATCTAGTCATGAGATAGTCTATATGACTATGTTGATGCTACCAGGTGAATGGTATGTTTGTGCTCAAAACCATTACCTTCAAATACCTCCCTATCTAGGAGGGAGTGTTTATATTATGGTAGCCGCGAGAGGTATTTACCTCCACATGTAAACCTGATGAGAATAGAATATTCTGGGAAGCAAGAAGAAACCCTAATTCGTTGGTTAATAACCCTAGAAGACAAGTCAACTCAAGAGGATAATTTGTATTAGGTTATTAGCCTCCAAGAGAAGAAGTTGGCTAAAGTAAATATTATATACTAAGTAAATAGGCACCCAGAATGAGAATTCGGCCCATGGAGTTTTCCAGTTTTAGTATAAATACAGGAGGCCAATCTTCATTCTGGCGGGCATTCTCAAAACTGCAGAAGAAACACTTGTGTGCACTGAAGTTGGACAGTTTATGCTCAAGTTTGGAGGAGAGCTTCCGTTGCAGTTACTGTAGCTAGCAGATTTCGGTTTTGGCCTGGACTCTCTCTTGGTTATGGTTTGGACTCTCTGATCAACTCTTGTTACTCTTGTTTGGTGCGCTATCCTTGGAGAGAGGTGTGTTATCTTGTTTGGCTATCTAGCCTAGGGTTTTCTTCCGGAATGATTCTCTGTCAAAATTAAGGTGATCGGGGGTGACTTTGGCCTATGGTTGGGTGACAATAGTGATATTGTCTATGGTTAACTGGGCACATCCATTATATTCTAACAGTCACCACTTCACAACTCAACATATGTAATGAGCATGGCCAACACGTTGACACTCCTCAAATGTCCCAATGATTTGTTTAAAGTGCTCCAGGTAGAATGAGTCACCTCAAAGATCTTCCATGCCTTAGGCACGTTCCCACCAATACTTATGCCAACTCAAACCAATGATCCTACCGACTCTCTGATTCATCGTACAATCATCTGCAAGTCACCAAGGTGTGCTTTGCCTCATCCAATGTCCCATACCAAGGCAAGTGAACACCACCCAAGTCACTTGGTTTTCATTCTTCCCATTCAAGTTGACCACCAACAATTCTTGTTAGACTTTTATATTGACTCCATCCATCTCCTATAATGGCATTTCCTTGCACCTCATGCATGCCTCCAAACTCTGGAACTGTCCTCAAAACTATCAATTCATCGCATGATCCAAGGAATCTAGCTAAGGCACCAAGCACCAAGGCACCTCATCGACCCTCTCAAACTCGACACATACAGACCGCATTGCCTACTTCACCACAACGACATGTCTAATGTGCCTTATCAAATATTTATGAAACTTCCTCAAGCCACTTGCACAACTGCATCCAAATCCGCCTAAGTCTACCACAAGACTCATCCAAGAAGGTCGCCCCAAGATCTACACACATTCTCCCATCAAGGCATCCCAACTGATACATGACTTCTTCCAATATACATCACTTGAGTCACCCTCAAGTATTCTAGTTCTCACCACAAAAATGGATTGCACTTGAACCACCAAGTCATCTGACTTCCTTTCAAAGATTTCACCACCACACTTAAGAAATTCAAAAACTCGAAAAACCAATTGTACCTTTCCCAATGACATTCTTGGTTGCAACCATGGTTAAAGTCTATTGTCCTAGATCTCCAATTTCCAAAGAAACCAAAGCTATGCATGATCTCTCCTCAATCATTGTTCATAGTTCCAAAAACTTGCAAGCCCTTCACTGCAATCTAAGGTTGAGTCCATCCATCCACTTCAAAATTTCATCCAAGTCCCAAGATTTGTATGCAACCAGTCAAACTCATCTCCAATTACTTTCCATATGTGTGCCTTGACTACTTCCACTTCAAGGCACCATGCATCCACCGCCCGACTATCAAGTCATATTGTTGTTAACCGACTGATGTAACTCTACGAAGAGATACCTCGTCCAACAACCTAGCTCAAATCAACTTTTGTTCTCGATGATGCATGACATCAAGACGTCATGATGGAAACATACCCAACCAACTTCCTACTACAGAGATCCTCTAGGTCACCCCAGGTCATCCAACACATCCAAGTGCTTCACCTTATTGCAACCCCGAACTTCTTCTGTGATCACTTTTGCAGTTAGATTTGCGACAAGTTGTGTGAAAAATCTTGTGTTCAACTTCCTTTCCCAAGTGCTTAGTTCACCCAACAAACTTTTCTCCTGGTCTCTCAAAGGTGTGCATAACATTTACGACATTGAATTCCATCACACATCAAACCAACCGAGTCTATACCCAAACTGTCTCTACGATCAAGTCTGCAACAAGTTCTGTGATGAGTTCTGGGATCACCCACCCTATCCAAGTGCTTCATTTCACGTCAAATTTTTCTCTTGGTCTATGCAAGGTGTTTTCTTGTACTAAAATTCCACCACAATATCAACCAAACCTCTATTGTAATTATTATGTAAAGTCTGTGACGAACCATTTCGCTCCATCGAATAGTTCACCAAATCTGTGAACATTCCCATCGAACCAACTTCACAATAAACTACCTTCTCAACAAGTGTGCCCCACCACAATTGTTTTGAATGTAAGAATGGTGCAGAGCACCAAACTATTCTGATACCATATGTCACATCCCCATAGTGTGCCTAGCCAAATATTGCAATTGTGCACCTCTTGAGAGTGTGTGACGCCACGATGTTTCTCTCTTGGCTACTTGGAAACACTAGGGATACTTCATTTGAACTATGCCTCTTAACCTAGAGCATACCCATACTCTTTTATAGGCTACTAACGAGTCACACTCCTATTCTAGTGCAACTCTTTTATACTTAGACAATTGTTAATCTTTTAACATTTAGTCACATATAATCATACATCCATGAACATGAGAAACCAAGATACGAACAATGGAACAAATGAAAGACATACACATAAATAGTGCAGGCGATGCAAACTTTGCCTAACACCTGGCTAAGTATTTGTTATTGCAAAATAGATACAATATGAGCACTATTGGATCGGTTTACAATTGGGCAAAGTCAAATGACTCGCCTCACCTCACCAAGAAACTCATACATAGATTCATCACCAAGACTCTCTGTCGCAACCGTCTCCACAACATCTTGTGGTGCACCTCAGACATTCCCTCAACCACAGAATTTTCGTCCCTTTGTTTCCGCGGACTCCACAGATTTTGGTCCTGCCTCACATAATTCCTCCAAAAGACCTGTGTTTCTAGACTTACCCAAAATCTTCCCAACAAAAGGTCTCCCCATCTCTATCACATAATCTCCTCAATGAAGCACAAGTGCTCCCATGTCGAGTGAATTGGCTCCTTGAGGGAGCTCACCCCTTTTCATCTTAGCTTGCCTCAGAACTGCAAAGCTCCTCTTGCTCTCTTCCAATATGCCCTCTTTGTTTTGTGCCTTTGTAGGTGTTGATCCATGCCAAGCATTGCATCTCAATGCCCATAGGTTAGCCAACCCATCAGTTCACCAAGTCGCGCCACTTCACAAAGTTGGGACGAATCCTTATGTGGGAGTGTTCGGGTGGCTTGCCTAGCCAACCCATCGAAATCTGCATTCTATCATCTAGCTGACCCACCGAACTCTTGTTTGACGCCCGCATCCTATTGGACACACCTACCACACTTAGAGGGGGGGTGAATGAGTGTGGGGCTCTTTTTCCCAAAACTTCCCTCTTGCACAAAAACTCATCAATTAGCATTCAACATTTATTCATTAACCATTGTTGTCATTTATAACCAGTTAGATTTGAGC
>ML803329.1:5142-51735 GCA_009831015.1 Picea engelmannii | reverse complement strand
TGAAATATAATGGTAAAATATCAACAACTAGTATTCTACGAAATATATGTGAAAAGATTGCAACCAAAACATTACAAATTCAACATATTTTGAAGGAAAGAGTTTATATTTGTATTCAACAGTTAAGGTGGTATTGAATTTAACAGAGATATTAGGTTCCTCCGCCCTTGCTCATGCTATACAAGATGGTATTGACTTTTGATCTATCACAGGCCTAAAGAGAATATAATGGGAAACTATTGGCAAGATAAGTTGATGATTAGGAAAGAGGGCTGGAAACAAAGGTTTCCAGGTCAAACCAACAACAAAAAGGATGTATAGGGGTTTATAGATTTGGGAGGTTAACCAAACAAAGGTTTTCTTAATGTGTGCAAAGAACTATTACTTGTCATTACCAAGTTATCCTTGAACAAATTCTTTTTTTATTCAGTCTTTAGTTGGTTAGAGACAATTGAGTATGGGTAAAAGGAGTTAGGAAACTAACCAAAGAAAAAATCAACATTTAATTAAGCATGAATATATATTTTTAATCATTTTTTGACATGTACATGATTATCTATTTAGTGGTCTGCATGTACATGAGTTCCATAACTATGAGGGTGCGTACATATTCCAAAAAGAGGTTTTTTGGAAGGTCTCAAGGATGTATGGGGAATAATAGTTTGTAAATAGGATAGGGATTAGGCCAACAATATTGTCAATTCTTCAAAGACGGAAATTGACGCTATCCATGTCAATCAGAGATCATAGCCACAAAAGAGATACACATTAGATCTATATCTTAGAATCAGTGAAGGATATCTAGAGGAAAGAGCTAGATAACCGATCCATTACAAGTACCGATATGAAAATTAGTACTATCCAATCGTAACTCGGGAAGCAACATAAAGAGGGTGATGCTACTACATTCACTAGGTATTCAAATCAACTGTCCTAGTACGAGTCTACACCATGTGAATAGAGGAGTTGAATTCGAACACAGTGAGACACCGTTTGATTACCGATCATTGATGTATATTGTTAACAAATGCGAGAAAACCCACCAATAATGATAATGGGTGTCAAGGTACCTAGTACAATCTAACAAGTGTGAATAGAGGTTCTGATGTTGAACATTTGGTAGAATCTCTCGATCATTGAACATTGATGTATTCCCATCGTCAATAGCAAGGGAAACTGCCACTAATAACTGCAAGCCCCAACATACTAATAAGGATTCTAGATCCCTCTCATAGAGAAAGATGTGTTGAATTCGATAGGAAGATATTTGTTGGAAGGAGGGAATTGAGGCATCCCCCATCATCCAATGCAAAGAGTAGCAGAAGGCTAAAAGTTTGGAAGGGCTCGGACAAAAAATTGAAAGGACCACCATGAAGTACGTCCTCTGTGTGCACCAGATGTACATAACACATGAAGAATACCCTCTTAATAATGAACAATAATGAAGACTGCCAATATAGTTGAGGAAACCACCAATGAGGGAAAATGGAATCCAAGGTACTGCACGAGTCCCAATGTGCCAATAATGTTCTTTTTGTCGAACAAAAGGGAAAACACTCAGTCAGTGACCAATGATGGAATGTCAACTACTAAGAACAAGGTTACCTATCAATGATGTAAATAGGCCCAGGGTGCAACTCTAGGTCAAACTCTCAGAGCAATTTGTCCTAGTCGATAAGAGATTAAATCGCCAACAAGAATTTAGTGGGGACCCTCCATACCAGCACGGGTATAGGAAAAATATACTTCTAATTCTGAGATGTACTTGACATAGGGAAAGGTCAACTTGCGAAGTCAAGGGATTCTGTGGAATGACTGACATGAGATAAAACTTCCTCTAAACAAGAACATGACACAATATGTGACTTAGGAAGCACGAAATAAAAATGAATATTCACATAAGTTTGTGATGCAGGAGGAAACTACAGACTCTCCATACTAACTAGAAGAATAACCAACTGAAGGAGTAAAAACTCTATGTAAATGGATCAGTTTCCTAAAGCCATACTAAACCCAAATTGTTGATACTAGACTCAAAAATTTGTGCTTTTTTCAGAGGCGACTCGAATATTGCCAATAATGGTAAAGAAAACTAATTCTCATGCTCTTATTTTATTATTTGATTTTTTAAATCTTTTTCATATTGGAAAGTCGGAAAAAGAATAAAAGAATGCTAGTAGACAAGGATAAAATGAGTGTTGTGGGAAAGAAAACTAGTTCCAAGTGAAAGGAACATACCTATGCATAATGCAAGGAAGCATGTGTAGGATATGGACAATGTGGGAATATTTCCTCCTAGGGTACATGTGGCAAGCCGCAAAGGAAAATATTTCAAGGCTAGCAACTAATGAGAATGCATAAGAGGCTAAACATCAGCAAGTTGAAGTCAACATTAGGCTCAAAAGAGAAAGAAGTAGAATGCAATGCAGTATTGCAAATTAACACAAAAATGAGGGAGACCCACATGTATTGGCCAGAAAAAGATTAAGAAGAATATATGAGGCTTCAAAATAGGCTTCCAAGCCTATGAAAATACTTCAACATGGGTGCCAAACTATGAACACGGTTCTAACTAGGGAACCTATGAATGGTAGGCTCTACCATATGAATTACAACACTTCTAAACAATAAACAATGTTCTGTGTTGGAACTCAGTGGGGTCGATCCTAAGGAAAATTGAAATAAGAAACAAATAATGTAAAAAATGCATGGAGGTGAAAATATAACCTATATGCCAGTTTTGATATCATTACCTATCAGAACGGATCGACATGGGAAAAAAGGAACCAAATAAAATGTCTCCAAAATTCTGAATATAAGATGAACAACACTTACCCAGAAGTTAATAAGTCCAATATAGAAACCTTTGATAATAACACGTGTTATGGAATACATAACTTTAAAAAAAAGAAACCCTAAAAGTACAATATGTAAAAAGCACCACACAACCTTGTGGCTTATGTATAGTACTTTTCCAGGTAGAACCCATTTCTAGGATCATGCCAAGGGTTTCTTCAGTATCCAACTAGTAAAGCTTCCTTCTAGTTTAGGAAGAAGTCGAAAATCCATAATCATAGTTTCAAGGATAGCCTCATCTGAAGGAAATTCAACATCCAAGAAATCATATGAACTAGGACTCAAGGGCTCACTAATACCAAGGCTCGAGGTCTTACGAATATTAAGATCAGACTCAAGAAGAAATTAAAGATCGCTTGGGCCAATAGGGAAGAAAAACAATCCCACACCCCCATTTGATACAACACTTGATCAATTAGCGAGACCTTGTCTTGTGAAGGCCCACACAACTGTAAAGGATCCTTGTCAGAAGAAATTGAACGTCAAGGATAACACACCACAAAATTCACACATGGTGGGAAAGAGTTTACTCGAATACTAGGGACATAAAAAGAAGAAACATGAGCTAAAGTCGAACTAGGATGTTGATTATTAGATGAAAGATTATCAACAGTGGCAATGCTTCCATTGTGAGAAAAATGCATCACACAAAAGAGTGTAGACACCACAACATTCATAAAATATACATAATCACACCCAAGAAGAATATTAAAGTCTAAAGGACTTGGACAATCTTCCCACCTAATGTGATAGGCAACCGAGGAAGAATCCCCAAACATTCCCTAGGTTTTTTGTCGAAATCCAACAACTCACCAGTAGCTGACACAAGCTTAGGAGAACCCAAATATTTCCAATCCATGGAGGATAAAACATTTTTAGAGGATCCTTCATCTACAATACATCGTTAAATGATCATTGAATTAACTTTAACCATTATCTATAAAGTTGCAGAAGAAGGAATACTATGCTCAACAAGATTATTCCAATCAAATGAAACCATCTTAAGACTTGAAGGGAGCATACTCGAAGAGAGTGGAATGACCCCTTGTTTAGAAGGTACTGAAATGGAAATGTTAAGGACATAGTCTAAAGATGTATCACTCCCCAAAAGAAGAGTGGTATCGGTCGAATATTGCATCAACGCAATCACTTTAGAAGACTTGTCACTCTCGAAGAGAAGAGTGGGATCGACTGAATATTGCGTCGACGTGACTACTTCATCAACCACTAGTTGAATAGGTTGTCAGGAAGCCAAATATGACTCAGAACTAGAAGAACCGTCAAACAAGGACCACAATATTTGCACCATCTAAATACCAAAGAACATATGAGTAAGGTGATATCCCTTGCAAATATTACAAGGGAACTTGGGATTACATCCTATTCATCTAGGTTTATCAACAATATCAATGCCCCTGACATGACTTGCAACGACTGGTGACATGCTCCCAACATGAATTCCAGATTTTGATATCTATTCTCCAACATGACTTGTAGAGGTTGGTGACATTTTTCCAACATGACTAGCAAGGACTAGACTTGTGCCCCTAAAATTACTTGCAGCGGCTGGTTGCTTGTCTTCAACATTACTCGCAAAGGTTGTTGACATATCTCCAACATGACTAGAAGAGGTTGGTTTCACCCTCCTAGTATGAATTGCAAAGGTTGGGAACTTATCTTCAACGTGAATCATAGAGTGATGTAGGAGCATCGCCAGCAAGTACACGTGGCAGAGCAACTCAGCGCTTAAGGACCAATTTAGAATCTTGAACACTGGCCGTTACTATAATATTTTGAAGATGATAGAAAACAAAAGAGGAAAGATCACAAACGTGGACAAACTGAGCACGTGTGACCTGAGAGATTAACCCTAGTCTCGATGTAACCGCAATTAGATAGAAGTTAGTTGATTTTATTTTGTATAAAGAGAGGTTTCATACACCCAGAAGAGGGGTTACGAGAAATATGAGCAAGTAGGAATTTGTGAACAATAGTTGTTGCTTTGATTTTAGCTGTAACAATTTTCTTGATTTTGAATGAAGATAACAGAGGAAAATTGATCCAATGTATGGTGTGCGTAGTGTTTGCAATTTCCCTGTTGTTGTCTTAATCTTTTCAAGAATGAATTAATCTTGCTACGAGTGTATGTAGCTTTGAAATGCTTGCATAAGAATTTAAATCAATTTTCTTCATGAGCCGGTGTAAGGAGTGTGTTGACAGGGTTTGTTTCGACTCGTAAATCTCATAAGAAATAGCATAAGACTTTCTTTGCAGGAAGTGTAAAGCGACTGCCGCAAGGAGTGCAAATTCGTCGCAAGAACTCAAATCTTGTGTAAAGATCTGTTGCAAGGAGTGCACAGACCTAGAATTCGACGAAGAGTTGAAGCGACTTCGTAAAGAAGTCGAAGGATGAGAGCGGAAGAATGCCAGGAGGGTGAGAAAGGATTCTTTCCAAGAACCTTTGGATCTGAGTTTGACGAATTTCCTAGAAAAGAAAGAAGTGCCTGAGAGATTGAAATCTTTAGAGAGATCAAGCTCAGGAGGAGTAGCACTTTCCAAGAAGCGTGAACGAGATCCAAGAAATGGACTCACAGGAAGGATAAAGTTCAAAGCCTTTAAATCCTTTCGAAAATATTCTAAGTCTGAAGAAGTCTTTAGCTTAGAGGGAAGATCTGGACCATCCGATCAACTTCCAGACAACGAGGAGCAAGTAAAGAGGAGGAAAGATCTCAACTGTTCAATCTGAGAGAAAACGGATCATATCCATCTAATGGTAAAGTGCACTAACATTAAATATTTGAACATACACAGGAAGAACAAGGTCACGAAATTCTGAAAACATCGGAACCGTCCATCAAGACAAGACACGTGGCAAGAGATCAACATTTCACTGACTCGCAGGGTGGAAAGGTCAAAGAACATAGTTGTGAGAATTTGCGAAACACGAAATTGCAAGAAGATCACAACCGTTGATTGTTCTAAAATCATCAAGACCGTCCATCATCAAGGAGGACAATTGGAGGGAGCTCAGAATTTCGTTGACTCGTGACTCAAAGAAGTCAAAGGAAGAGTTACAAGAAATCGCGAAAATATCACAACCGTTGATCGAAGGAGGAATTTGGACTGTAGATCTGGTTTGGTCGGGACTTCGCAACTCGAGAAATCATAGGTAAGAGTTTTGGGAACTCACGAAACTTGAAACCGTGAAGAGTCGATCTGAGTCGTGGGTTCGAGAAGAGATCTGGACCGTTGATCATCTAGGGAGACGATTCATGAAGTGTGAACTCACGAGATGCGAAATCACGAAGTGCTCGAAGATTGGCCCACGATCATAGCGAAGGGTCACATCGGTGAAGGGGAATAGAGGGGATAGCATGAGGTAGGATTTTGTTAGGATTTAGGAAGTCGAGAAATTTGGAGTGACTCACAGGCAAAGGCTCGATACGTGAAGTTGTGACACGCCTTTCGATTAGGTGACTGGTGACAACCTCGATCACATAAACGGAGGGGATTAACTAGGAGAGCTAGAGCCTAAATGCGCTGAAGCTTAAAAGCATTAAGGAAAAATCCACGAGTTCCATATAACCTACGCTTTAAGGGAAATAGGGCATATTAAGTGGATTTGAGGTTATTGAGGGCCAAAGAGTCAATTAGACTCAGTTTCTTGATCGATCCTAGACTGGGAGGTCACGTAGTCCTTAGGAGAGAAGGGGGGGTTTGCATCAATTGGAATCAGAGATGATTTTTTCCTATAGATTTCGAGCAAAGGAGAAAAATAACTTGAATTTGTACTCTGTGTGTAAGAGACAGTCAACACAATGTCACCAAGGAGACGAGGGGAGACACCTTTAGCCAATCACGTTGTAGAAATAGAGATGCGAGAACTTTGTGCAAGGTTGGAAGCAATGGAAGCAGTGCAGAGAAGAGCACCTGATGTTAGGGACGTCAGTGATGTAGAGAGTGAAGATATAGAAGCCGAAGAAGCTGCAGGGGAACACGTTGTCAGTTTGCATTGAAGGCAGAAGAGAAGTTAGCCAGAAAACAAAGCCAACGAGGTAGAGGTAAAATATCAGCCCCGAACAAAGGCAAGGGAGTTTCCCATGAAAAATCACATAATTCCAAGGGTGAGGCTGAAACTCCACACAGTCACTCGGAAAGAGGAGGAAGTTCCTGAGGAAGATAGGGTGGTGGAAGAAACTCTTCTAGAGGAAGAGGTAGAGGAGGAATAAGGTGTTATTCCTATGGAAAGACAAGGCACATGTCTTGGCAATGCCCTGAGAAAAAGAAAGAAGGAGGATAAGCTCACATTTCAGAAGCACAAAGAGGGAATTTTGAAGCATAAGGAGTAGAGGATGGAACATCCCTAATGATGAGAAAGGTTCTCTTAAAATCAGAGGCAGAAGTTAAAAGGCCAGTGCAGAGAAACAGTCTATTCAGGACAACTTGCAAAACTAGAGACAGAGTATGCAAGGTGATAATTGATAGTGGGAGCACAGATAACTTAGTATCCATGGAGATGGTGGAGAAATTGGTGCTAGAGACAACTGCACACCTAGAGCCATATAAAGTCTCATGGTTGTGGAAAGGACACCAGGTAATGGTTACTAAGCAATGCTTGGTTGAATTTAAGATAGGAGGATATAGAGATGAAATTCTGTGTGACATAATTCCCATGGATGTATGCCATATTTTGTTGGGAATACCATGGAAGTTTGACAGGAATGTCATTCATGATGGGAGGAAGAATACATACACTTTGGAGAAGAATGGTAGGACACATATGTTGCTGCCAATAGAGGAGAAGAAAATGAAAGGGGAAGCCAACACAAGCATACTTCTCATGAGTGGGAAGGAGCTCCTGAAAGAAGTTAAGAAAGAACAGGAGATGCAGTTTGTTGTGGTGAGGAAACCCAGAGTTATCCTTACTAGTAATTCGATGGATGATTTTCTTGAAGAAGTTCAGGAATTGTTGGATAATTTTTGCAACATAATGGTGGATGAGTTGCCTAACTCATTACCACCCATCAGAAGTATCAGCCATCATATTGATTTGATACCAGGAGCAAGTCTGCCAAACAAAGTGGCATATAGACTGACACCTTGAGAGAATGAGGAGGTAAAGAACCAAGTCCAGGAATTGTTAGACAAGGGTTTGGTTAGAGAGAGATGGAACCCATGCGCAATGCCAACTGTGTTGAGTCCAAAGAAATATGGAGGATGGATAATGGATAATGTGTACAAACTCGAGATCCATCAACAAGATCACTATCAAGTATGGATTCCCTTTGCCAAGAATAGATGATTTGATGGACTATTTAAGTGGGGAAAATTTCTTTTCTAAGATAGATTTGAAAAGTGGATATCACCAAATCAGAATGAGGGAAGGTGATGAGCGGAATACATCCTTTAAGACAAATGAAGGTTTGTATGAGTGGCTTGTTATCCCATTTGGATTAACCAATGCCCCGAGTACTTTTATGAGGTTGATGAATGAAATACTAAAATATTTCATTGGCAAGTTCGTGATTGTGTATCTAGATGATATACTGATCTTTAGCAGGACTAAGGAGGAGCATTTGAGGCACCTGACATTAGTGATGAGGAGACTACAACAGGAGAAGTTGTTGATAAACCTAAAGAAGTCCTCTTTTATGAAGACAAAACTCATTTACTTGGGTTTTGTGATCTCTTCAAATGAACTGAAGATGGATCCGAATAAGGTGAAAGTAATCAAAGAATGGCCATCACCAAGGAGCATGTTTGAGGAATTTCAGGTAAAGACCTTAGGGTTCGAACACCTTGAGGAAATGTACAACAATTATCCAGACTTCAAGGAGGCATACGAAGCATGCGTGAATCATGTGTTGAGATATAAAAGACAATGGAAAGAGTATATGATCCAAGAGGGATTGTTGTTCAAAGGCAATCAATTGTGCATACCAAAATTCTCAATGAGGGATAACCATTTGAAGGAAAAACATAGTGGAGGATTGGCTGGACATTTCAGCTACGATAAAACATTTGCATAGTTGAGCAGTTCATATAATTGGCCAGGTATGAGAACAAAAATTCGTGAATAGATGTATAATTTGCTAACATACAAAAGGTAAAAGACAAAATACTAGATTGTATCAACCATTGGCCATACCAGAGAGGCCTTGGGATGTAATAAGCATGGATTTTGTGTTGGGTCTGCCAACAACAAAAAAAGGATTTGATTCCATATTTGTGGTGGTGGATAGATTTTCAAATATGGTACATTTTATCCCATGCCAGAATAACATTGATGAAAAACATGTTGCGAATCTATTCTTTAAGGAAGTTGTGAGACTTCACGACCTACCCAGAAGCATTGTCTCGGACAGAGACACGAAATTTGTTGGTCATTTTTGGAGAACACTGTGAAATAAGTTGGGGACATATTTTTCCTTCATCTTAGCTTATCATCCTCAGATAGATGGGAAGACTGAGGTGGTAAACAAAAGTTTGGGAAATTTATTGAGGAGTCTGGTCACTGAGCACCATAATCAATGGGATCAGATTCTACCACAAGAAAAAATTTCATACAACTACTCACCAAACAGGAGAACTGGAAAGAACCTGTTCCAAATATTGTATGGAATGCAACCCAGGGGAGTGTCTGAGTTGAGAGACTTGCAACAGAGTGAGATCAGGAGAACTGGAGCAGAAGATTTTGCTGCAAAAATGCAAAATCTCCATAGCCAGATCAGAGGGAAGTTGCATAATTCTATCCAAGAATACAAATGAAGATTAGATCAACATCGCAGAGAACTCCAATTTGAAATAGGAGATCAGGTTCTAGCACATCCTAGGAAGGAGAGGTTCCCTAGGGGGACATATAACAAGCTAAAGATGAAGAAGAAAGGGCCATGTAAGATCTTGAGGAAGTTTGATGCAAACGCCTGTGAGATCGAGTTTCTAGATGATGTGGGCATATCTCCATATTCGATGTCTCAGACCTGTATCCTTACATGAAGGATGACACAGAGGAGTCATAAGATCAAGAGAAGATTCAATGGGAGAAACAAATGCCTATAGCAGAAAAACCACAGATGGAAAAGATTGTTGATCAGAGGATTGGTAAGAAGACCGGAAGAAAGACTTATTTTGAGTATCTAGTCAAGTGGAAGGGACATCCAATAGAAGATGCCAGTTGAGCGAGTGAAGTTGATATCCAAAATCATGGAAGGTCGGTGCAGGAGCTCATGAACAAGAGTCCATGAATTTTTTCCTAGGGGAGTATGATGCAGGATCATCGTCAACAGGTACACATGGAAGAACAACTCAATGCCTGAGGACCAATTTGGAATCTCAAACGCTGGCCATTACTGTAATCTTTCGAAGATGATAGAAAACAAAAGAGGAAATATCATGCGCGTGGACAAACTGAGAACGTGTGACCTGAGAGATTAACCCTAGTCTCGATGTAACCACAATTAGATAGAAGTTAGTTGTTTTTATTTTGTATAAAGAGAGGTTTTGTACGCCCATAAGGGGGGTTACGAGAATTATGAGCAAGTAGGAATTTGTGAATAGTAGTTGTTGCTTTGATTTTAGCTGTAACCATTTTCTTGATTTTGAATGAAGATAACAGAGGAAAAATTATCCAATGTATGGTGTGCGTAGTGTTTGTAATTTCCCTGTTGTTGTCTTAATCTTTTCAAGAATGAATGAATCTTGCTATGAGTGTATTTAGCTTTGAAATGCTTGCATAAGAATTTAAATCGCTTTTCTTCGTGAGCCGGTGCAAGGTGTGCACATAGTTCGCAAGGCATGCATTGTCAGGGTTTGTTTTGACTTGTAAAGCTCAGAAGAAATAGCATAAGACTTTCTTTGTAGGAAGTGTAAAGCGACTGCCACAAGGAGTGCACATTCGTCGTAAGAACTCAAATCTTGTGTAAAGATCTGTTGCAAGGGGTGCACAGACATAGAATTTGACAAAGAGTCGAAACGACTCCGTAAATAAGTCGAAGGACAAGAGAGGAAGAACGTCAGGAGGGCGAGAAAGGATTCTCTCCAAGAACCTTTGGATCTGAGTTTGATAAATTTCCCATAAAAGAAAGAAGTTCCTCAGAGATCGAAATCTTTGGAGATATCAAGCTCAGGAGGAGTATCACTTTCCAAGAAGCGAAAACGAGATCCAAGAAATGGATTCGTAGGAAGGATAAACGTCAAAGCCTTTAAATCCTTTCGAAAATATTCTATGTCTGAAGAAGGCTTTAGCTCAGAGGGAAGATCTGGACCATCCGATCAACGTCCAGACAATGAGGAGCAAGTAAAGAGGAGGAAAGATCTCAACCATTCGATATGAGTGCAAACGAATCGTAGTTGTCTGATCAAGGTAAAGTGCACTAACATTAAATCTTTGAACGTACACAAGAAGAACAAGGTCACAAAATTCCAAAATCATCGGAACTGTCCATCAAGACAGGACACGTGGCAGAAGATCAACATTTTGCTAACTCGTAGGGTGGAAAGGTCAAAGAATAAAATTGCGAGAATTCAAAAAATGTGAAATCGCAAGAAGATCATGATCATTGATCGTTCTGAAATCATCGAGACCATCCATCGTCAAGGAGGACATGTGGCGGGAGCTCAACATTTCGCTGACTCATGACTCAAAGAAGTCAAAGGTTGAGTTACAATAACTCGCGAATCGTGAAATCACAAAAATATCATAGTCGTTGATTGAAGGAGGAATTTGGACCGCAGATCTGGTTTAGTCGAGACTTCGCAACTCGAGAAATCATAGGTAAGATTTCTGGGAACTTGCGAAACCCAAAACTGCGAAGAGTCAATTTGATCCGTCGGTTCGAGAAGAGATCTGAACCGTTGAGAATCTAGGGAGATGATTAGTGAAGCATGAACTCATGAGATGCAAAATAGTGAAGTGCTCAAATATTGGCCCACTGTCATAGTGAAGGGTCACATCGGTGAAGGGAAATAGAGGGGATAGCATGCGCTAGGCTCCTGTCGAGATTTCAGAATTTGGGAGAATCAAAGTGACTCATAGGCAAAGGCCCAATATGCGAAGTCACAACGCTCCTTTCGATTAGGCAACTGGTCACACCCTCGGTCACATAAAGGGAGGGGCTTAACCAGGATATCTAGCGCCTAAATGCGCCGAATCTTAAAAGCATTAAGGAGAAAGTCGCAGGTTCCATATAACCTGTGCTTTAAGAGAAAGAGGGTCTGTGAAGTGGATTTGAGGTTCTTGAGGGCCAAAAAGTCAATCAAACTTAGTTTCTTGATCGATCCTAGACCGGGAGGTCACGAAGTCCTTAGGAGTGAAGGGGGGTCTGAATCACATGGGTTGTTGAATTAATACCAATATGACTTGCAATGATTGGACTTGTGCTCCCAACATGACTCGCAAAGGCTGATTTCTTCCCCCCAGCATGACTCGTAGAGGTTATTGGAACGTCTCCAACATGACTAGCATAGGTTGGTTTCAGGATCTCGGCATGACTTGAAAAGGATGGTAAGTGGACTCTGGTATTATTTGTAGGGACTGGACCTTTTCCCCCAGCATGACTTGCAATGACTAGTGCCACGTCTCCAACGTGACTAGCAAAGGTTGGTGACTTATTCTTCTTCTTACTGTTCCTCTCCTATTCCTTTTAGACTTTTGGTTACTAGTAGCTATAATTTCATTAGAATACAGATAAGGGGGAGAAGTAGACTTTGCGAATGCAAAAGATAAAGGATTAACATCCACTCAATGCCCATGACATAAGGTGCTTATCTGAGAAGAATCAAGAGAATTTGGGACATTTGGACTGGTCCACAACCAAACCGGTAGTCCTAAATTCAACCCATGAATGTTCAAAGTGGTTGTTGAAGGAAAATATCCCTGCGGACATGTAGATCTCCTCTTGAGAGCTAGACTCTTAACTCTTAAGATAGAAGACGCTTAACGTGGACACTGACTTCCTTTCAGATCTATACAAACTAATTCATGAGGAGGAAGGAGAAAAGAAGTACCTTTTATTGACGTTTGTCCCTACACACTCCGACTTGAGCTCCAATATTTCGCTCCTCGATGAGCCCTGTAGACAAACAATAGTACAACCACTTCCTACTCTATTAATATTAGCTCGAAATAGATCTATCTATCATAGACAAGTTCATGTGAGGTTAAACACAAACTAGAAAGAAGCAGGCCAAGCGTGTCATATTAATGAGAACAATGACAGAAGTAGCTTACAACTGTAGATGCAAATGCGATGGCTTCATCAAGTCCCCTTTGTCTAACCCTTGCTCGAAAGATCCATGATCCGGACAACAACAACTTTACTGATTACTTTCCTCCAGTTCACTGTATGTTTCCTATGAGATCATAGGTTTCATGCTTCCAATTCCTCCTCCCTCTCACCATCATAGAGCCTACTTATATAGATTCAGAGAGGCCTAACCTCTTGAGGTATCTTTAGGGTAAGTTGAGGAATTCCCTCCTTAGATCAGGGATCTTCTCCTAAGATCATGGTTGAAACAGGAATTCGAATGCAACTGCCTTCCAAACTCGAAAGATCTTCCCCTTATTCTCCTCAACAGATCAACTGCTGCCCAGATTAGATAGCGCTCCCTCAAAAGGGGCATCAGGGCGCTATAGCGCTCCCTAGTAGGCTCAAGGGGAGCACCAGCGCTCTAAAAATCTATAGCGCTCCCTCAGAAGGGTAGTTTGGTGCTATAACTCTCCCTAGCACCTTATAGGGGAGCGCCAGTGCTCCTAAGGGTGATATAGGGGAGCACTCTCTCCCAAAACCTTAAATTAAGTGATCCTTTTAGGTGGCAAGAGGTTCTTATCTCCATTTAACCATTCCTCTTTCTTCAAATAAAGTGTTTGAGGCATTTTAAGTGTCTCCTTAGTGTCGTCATCATGGAAGTATGCTTTGCTTGATACTTGCGACACTTATGAGCAACATGAGACACTTGCGAGCAACATGCGACACTTGCAACACTTGCGAAAGCGAGTAATGTTGATGTGTAACAGATTGCCCCCCAAAGTATGAAGTTATAAGATGAGAGCTGATAACTGAGATGCTTTGTAGACTTTCAAGCAAGGGTATAGACGCAAAGAACCTGACAAAAGCTACACACAAACATCCAACAAATATTATGACATGTTTCAAACCCAAGGCAGGCATACCTATGCTTGGGTAATCAAGATTTGCAAGATATGGCTGCCATAAAATACACTGCAGATCCATAATTGTATTGATAAAAAGGTATAGCCACCGAGGATACAGTGTGGATCTATACTCTGATGACCTGAATTGATCATAGCCATGAAGAATACACAGTGGATCTACGAGATGACAAGACATAGCCACGACCAATACAAAGTGGATCTATGTAACAGTATATGTATCATTGTTCAAGAGAAACTCCTTTGCAACCTGGGAAAAGTACATATCAAAGTGATCACTCAACCCAGGGTCTTCTAACCGATCCCGATGTAGTACGAATCTAACCATATGAATAGATGTCCTGATGTCGAACATGGAAGAAACCACTTGATTGCCGGTCAATGATGTAAACCATTAACAAGCGCGAGGGAGATCACCATTAATGTCAATGATTCCCAAGGTACTCTAGTACATTCCAACGAATGTGAATGGATGAGCTGGAGTCGAACATCCGTGGAATCATCTGATCAGAGGTCAGTGATGTAATCCCACTGTCGGATGTGAGGAGCCCTGCCATTGAGGCATGCAGGTCCCAAAGTACTAACTGGTTTCTAAGCCTAGTTCCCGGATAATGTGTTGAAGTCGATAGGAATAGACTTGTCAAAGGAGGGCCTTGATGTATCCCCCATCAATGACACAAAATGGACATGGAGATGTAATTGGTAGATCAAATGAACATGGACTGACACGGGTATTGAGACAAGATATTTGTGATGGCTGACTCTCGAGGCGGATACTTCCCTTGAACACTGAGGCACGACAGCGGAAACATGACATGGATCAAAACTTGATGATGCAATGGATGTTGTGACTTATGTCAGGTGACCCAAAGGAGTGAAAGAAACTCAAAGGATTGGCTCAATGCAGAGGTTCAGCGGATTAAAAAGCATGCAAAAGACATAGTGCCGTGTTCAAGGGCGACTCTAAGAATTACTTGGTAATGTTTTCAAGAGATTGCTTGGCTTGCTTCTTTCAAATTTTCCCCCATCCAGATAGACGAGTACCTCTTTTTAATTTAACGAGCTCGAGGAGGGTAACACATGATCTATATAACTCACCTTCGGTAAGTTCCTCTTCCTTTGTTTAACGAACTGGAAGAAGTAAGGGTTCGGTCCCATATGGGCTTGTCGATATTTTTTTTAGCGAGTCCAAAGACAGAAAACTCGAAGGTTTTTCATGATTATAGAGTCTGGAAAAACACTTAAAAGAGAACTCTCTCAGTTCCTTTTTCCTACAGTTAGTCTCACGAGGTCGGAAAACAGATAAACTACCACTCGAAAGACGCCCTTTCGAACCTTTTAACGAGCGTGAAAGGAAGCAAGATCACTCGACGATCTTTTCATATTTAGAGAGTCTGAAAAGAGTTTAAAGATGACTCCAGGGGGTTCCTTTTTCGTGTGTCCATACGGGTCCGAAAAAGAGATAAAAGTCTACCTGGTGCATTCTTATATTCTCGAGCTTGAGAACGAACTAAGACTATGCTCATGAATGTGACAAGGTAAATAATCGATCATAACTGCTTTGAAACCTGTAGTGTCAAAAATGCAATCCAGAGGTTTAGTGAAGCCATTATATTGTCAAAGAAACCCACAAATAACTATACCTTATAAAAAATGGAAATTTATAAATAGTAATACAATAAAAATTTCATTTACCATTTCATTTTGCATAAGGATTTGTAGCAGTGGAGATTCTCATTTTGGAGGTGGATCTTGTTTTGCTTGATATCGGAGCTACGGTTGACCGTTTCTCCTACCATTTGGACCATGTAGATCTTCATCTCCCCTTATTTCAATTACATGGTTCAATATTTATTTTCATAGCAGTATTTAATTTAAAAAATGAAGCCCTAGGTCGCTCCAAAAAACATCAAATCGACCTCTATTAAAAATGATGAAAAAAAGACATTCTTTTGGAAAAACGTGTTTAAAAGGTGATAGAAAAGATGCCAACACCTTGACACTTGGGTGGATGGGTCATTTTTGTCAAAGAATAAAAAAAAAACTCAAAAACATGCCCACACAACCATTATGAAAATTAGTTTTATTTAAAAACGTTATGTTGCTGCATGATGATTGTTGAGTGATAAAAAGAGGGCGTGGTCTTTTTCGAATAGTGTGGGCATTAGATTTCATGTTTTTAAATTGCTTAAGAAATTGCCGAAAAATTGAATAATGAAATTCTTTGGTTTTTTTTTGTTTGTAGGTGATTTCGGCGACCATGATCGAGTGGAAAGAACGAGAGCATGAGCTCGATGATTTGGCCTCTTTGCGGAGTCCTCGTATGCGGGCCGCGTTGAGAGATTGTGGCCTTCTAAAATTCTTCAAGTTGCAGAAGATGAAGAAGGAAATCCTTCTGCTTGAGTACATAATCAGCTTATGGGATGTCCCAGAGAAAGGGTTCCGGATCGGGACACATCTTATAACCATCGAGTTGGAAGACGTATATTTCTTGACTGGCCTCTCGAAAAGAGGGGTTCCTATATCTTTTTATGGACAGAGGGCGCTTCCTAAGCAAGTGGGCGTGTATCTGGCACGTCATTGTGTCCCAGGAGAAAGACTGGTGGGGGGTAGAATCCCTATCAAGGATATCAAAGAGTTACCCCTTCAATCCATTTTGTTTTCCATCACAAGCATGAAGGGAAGCACTAGCGCACATCTGACATCGACATCACAGGTAGCTTATGGCGTACAATGTTTGGAGCCAACACTGTTCAACTGGAGCGCAGGGTTCCTTCGGAATGTGAAGGAACATGTTTCACAGTGTAGGATGGGGCAGAAACAGTTCGGATATGGTTCATTTTTAGTCTCATTCTTCTTAGAGCACATCCCCCAGATGCAGCCTCAGATTGCATTGGCGGTACGGCCAATGGAAGAACCACGGATGGAACGGTGGACTAGTCTTTCTTCGAGACTAGTGGCAGAGTCAGAGTTATGTTTCACCGGTGACTTCTTTGCTTGGCTGAGACATCAGTATCTCTGGATAGAAGACTCTCTTATGCCGATGTGGACTTCCGTGGGAGCATGGATTTGATTCTACCAGTGGGGGAAGATTGGGATGCGTCAGGTGAGAGACTAAGCAACACCTTGTCTAGTTTTTGTTTTAAGTTTTTTAATGTATATATATTTTTTTGGGGTATGTGGAAGAGTTTTTTAATGGATGTATTGTTTTTAACATACAGATAAGGGAGCAGTGCGCTCGGTTGATATACCAGTACCGGGATGTCGCGGGGGTGTTTCGGTTGCAGTGGATCTGGGGGCACCAGTGATAGGTCTCCGAGAGGTTGAAAGAAACCTTCAAGGCCTCACGATGGGCATTCCTCCTCTACGGAGGAGAGAAGTGCCTTTACATCTACAGAGACACATTGTGGGGGTGCCAGAGAATGTTATTTCTCTGCTAAGATGCATACTGCGTGTAGTGATATGTTACTCTGAGCACAATGCAGTGCAGAGAGATTAGTGTCTCTCTGGTGATTGTATATTTTGTATGACTTGTCAGACGATGTTGTATGGGTGTAAAGACCCAAAATTTTGCTCTTCCAAATACTTTTTTGATGTAATCAAAACATTTTCAGTCATGCTATGTATATATATACAGTTTCGAGTTTTTACGGTGCCAAATGATTTGTACATGATGATTCCTTTAATGTGATGTGTTTTAATTTACATGTGATGTACAATTTGTTTTCCTTCATGAAACCTTATCTGTGGTCGAGATACCGATCCATGATGTAATTAGCTAATGAATCCGAAACATTGTTGAGTTCTCTTGGAATATGTCTGTATTCGATGTAATCAAACATTCATTCAAGATGACGAACTTGTAGGTGGAGACGTAGTAGGATAGGATTACGAATAGCGTAGATTCGATTGAGTTGATATACCATGAGTTGGGAGTCTAGGTTAACATTGATACAAGAGATACCTAGGGAGGAGGCTTGGGTCAAAATTCCGATGACAACATGGTATTCTGCCATGTTATTAGTTGTTGGTCCTAAGCAAATACCTCTTGAACTCACCACCTCGTCAAATTGGTAAATGACCCATGCTGCCGAAGCAATGTTCCGGGTGTGTCGACTAGCGCCATCCGCAAACCCGACAAAGATAGGAAAGGAAGACGTCATCTGCGCATGAAAACACAAGGCACAATATGAGTGGCAAAGGTAAAGACTTGAGCACGTGAAATAAACAGTCACACCAAACTAAAATACAATAATGTATAAAGTACACATGCTAGGTGATCTAGGCATAGTACTTCTTAAGGTAAAGCCCATTCTGGGGCTCTCCCAGGGAGGTTCCATCATAATCGACTAACTCGTAGGAACCTCTGTGCAAAACACATTTCACAATGTAAGGGCCATGCCACAGAGGTTCTAACTTACCTGTCCCTAGTTTGTCATGAGCTTGGTCATAGACGAGGACTAAGTCTCCTTTTGCAAAAGTCCAAGGATGGACAGATTTGTCGTATTGATTTTTTATACGTTTCTAATGTGCCTTGTTAACGAGAGTGGCATCATGACGCGTTTCATCCAGTTTGGTCAGATATAAGAAACGTTCTTCTTCGACAGAAGTATGGGGTAGGATTTCTACTTTAAGTTTCAGAGATGGAATCTCACACTCGATTGGTAAAACGGCTTCGATGCCATACACTAACTAGAAAGGAGTGAACCCACTTGCAGTTTTCACGGAAGTACGGTAAGCCTAGAGAGCGGAGAAAAGTTGTAGATGTGAGGATGTCTTATTTGCCCCTACCATGCATTGAATCATGGTTTTGAGGACCTTGTTGATAGCTTCAACTTGTCCGTTGACTTGAGGATAGTATGGGGATGAGTTTTCATGGCGAAAACCCAACTTGACATGCAATTCACTCATCATATGGTTCTTAAAGTGTGCACCGTGATCAGTGACAATGGCGTGTGGTACACCAAAACGAGTTATGATGTGGTTAAAAAGAAACAGAGCTGCGATATGACCATCATTTAGAAAGGTAGGCATAGCCTCAGCCCATTTGGTAAAGTAGTCGATGATGACGATTATATAACCGTGCCCCCAGGCTAAGGTAGGCTTACATTTCATAAAATCGATACCCCATTTGGCAAAGGGGCCGATGGCGATAATGGGGTGCAGTGTAGTAGGGTGGGTGCATGCCTTGTTGTTAAAAACTTGGCAGGGTGGGCATTTTTTGACTGCCTCAATACAATCTTTGAAAATCGAGGGCCAAAAATTACTGACACGTAGAATTTTTTGGGCTGTGGCCATCCCAGAAAGGTGACCGCCACAGGCTCTAAGGTGACAATCATTCAGAATGTGTTCAGCCTCTGCATGAATCAGACATCATCGAAGGATAGTGTCAATACCATGGTGATACAAGGTGTCGCCGACGATAAGATAACGACGAGAATGGTGGCGAATACGTCGACGCTCTTTGCGGGAAATGTTAGGCTGAAAGCATTGGGTTTGGAGGTAAAGGAGGATGTCTCTGTACCAAGGATTAGAGGTGTTGATGAGGAAGAGAGTTTCATCAGGGAGAGAATCTCTAGGTTCGATATCTTCATCAGCATGGGGGAGATCACAGATAAGTTCCGCAAACACCAGGGACTTTTTGGCTTTGGACTTCACAAATTCAAGATCAAATTCCTGAAGGATAACGATCCATTTAGAGTATTTTCCCCCGAGCACTTGACGTGTCAAGACGTGGTACATGGGGTTTGAGTCCGCAATCATAGTGGTGGTGCGTAGTAGGATGTAATGGAGAAATCTCTGGATAGCGATAACGACTGCCAGAGCCAGTTTCTCTACATGTGAATATCGGAGTTCGAGTCCAGATAGACTCTTGCTTAGATAATAGATCACATGTTCACCGTTGGGGTCCTCTTGAACTAACACCATCACAATAGTGGAAGTAGAGGAAACTAAGTAAAGGATGTAGTCCTTTGTATAGTCTGGAGGATGCAACAAAGGTGCGTGGGTCAAGGCATGTTTGAGACCATCAAATGACCGTTAAGCGATGTCATCCCAAATGATAGGGGTGTTTTTCTGCAACAACCACATGAATCCTTTAGTTATCTCAGCATAGTTACAAATGAAACGGCGAAGGAAGTTTGATTTTCCTTGCAAACTTTGGAGTTGGGTCAAATTGGTAGGTGGGGGTAAGGCCATAATAGCCTTGATCTTTAAGGGATCCACCCGAATACCATCTTTGGAGACAATAAAACCAAGGAGTCGACCAGATTCGACAACGAAAATACACTTATGTGGGTTCAAGCAGATACGGTAAAACCGACACCGAAGAAAAATAGCCCGTAAGTGATCAACGTGATCTGATTGATTTGATGAGTGGGAAGGTAAGTCATCGAGGTAAGGCTCTGCAATATGCTTGATATCATGGAAAGCGTACAACATGGCCCACTGGAAAGTAGCACTAGCATTTTTGAGACCAAAAGGTAGATTTCGATAGGTGAAAGTTCCCCATGGGCAGATAAAGGCGGTCTTATGTTGATCAGTAGGTAAAATTTTGATCTGGTTATACCCGGAAAAATCGTCCATGAAGGAGAAGATTACGCTCCCAGTGCAATTATCAATAATCTGGTCGATGAAGGGCGTAGGGTAGTTGTCCTTTGGACAAGCCTTATTGAGATCTCGATAGTCAACACAGACACGAATGGTCCCTTGTTTTTTGGCAACCGAAACAAGTTTGGAGACCCATTCTGTCAAAGGGACGGGATAGATAAAGCCAGATTTTAAAAGTTTCTCAACTTCTGCCTTTATAGCCGCAATTTTCTTGGGATGAACTAGGCAGAGTTTCTGTCGAACCGGTTTCGCGCCTGGGTAAGTTTTGATTTCATGCACGACAATCGATGGGTCTATTCCCAACATTTCTTTGTAGCTCCAAGCGAAGACATCGTAGAATTATTTGAACATGGCAGTATAAGATACCACTTCATCAGGTGTGCAATTAGCACCAAGGTTAATGTTTTCCACAACGCCTTCTTTGATCGAAATATCAATAATGATCAGGGTAGAGATATTACCCATATTCCCCTCAGAAAGAGTATCGTGTGTGAGGATGGGAGATTGTGGAGAATGGGTAACATCAGGAGGGAAGACAGAGTGTATGTCTTGGTGAATTTCTTCCAGAGGCAGAAGAAAAGAGGATCGATGATGGTTATCATCCCAAGGTACATCATCAATACTAATCATTTCCATTATAGATTAGTCGGAAGGGAAAATTTGGGAAATGTAATCGATTGCAGACGATAGGAATCCAACCATGACGACATTGAGTAGGCATCGGGTGACAATAAATGGGGATTGTCCGAGGAGGGAGAGGCAGATTGAATAGCTACGTATGCAGCCTCGGCTGGGCTAAGTGGCATGGTGTCACCTAGCACATCGAATTCCATAGGACTAGGTACAATCCAAGGGTCAGAGGATTCCAAATATTGATAGCGCATAGTCGAAATCATATTGACAGTGGAAATATGATGTGCGGTGGGTGGAAGTGGTGTAGGGAAGGTACCCATAAGGCTAGAATATTTTAACAAGCCAACACCAACGCTTTCATACGTAACTAGGTGGTCTCCCAAAAAAGGAATGTTGTTGGTGACAGGGGCACGAGCGTCGAGTGTACAGAAATCTAGTTGATCAATAGTGACAATTTTTCCTTGATGGGGGAATTGTACACATCGAAACACCGATGAGGTGACAACAGTCATAGCATAGAAACAACTTCTTCCAAGTAGTAGGTTGTAATCGAGGGGGGCGTCAACCACCTCGACATCAACAGTAACAGTTTTTCCGCCCAACTGAATGGCTAAGGATTGTAAAAGTCCATGAGGATGAAAACCTCATCCATCGAAAGCGTGTAGCATCGTAGGGGATTGATTAAGGGTAGGTGATTTTAAGCCTTTCCAACAAGCTAGAGACATGACACAAGTAGAGGCTCCCTCATCCAAGATAGTTCGGTGGATTTGTTGATTGTGAACAACAACATCGATCTAAAAAAATAGTTGGTGGGAGAGTCAAGGCTGATGATCATCCATATTAAACGTGAGGTTATTAGATGACTCGGGATCGAAAGCGTCGATGGCAGCTAAGACTGTTCTACGTTGGCTGGGATAGTGTTGTAGAACTTCCAGAGCAGACATAGCACATGGTGCTTGAGCCAAATCTTCAACAATGTTGTAGTTTTAGGCAGCCCGCGAACTAGGATTAAAGGTACATTTTCGGATAGTGCTCTTAGGAGGGCGTAGGATGGAGTCAAACGAAGGTTTATCGATCTGAAGTGGCCCAGATGGAGGGCTGGTAGACGAAGGACTAACAGAAGACGGTAATGGGTCTGGTGAGGAATCGTTAGTAGTTTTCGGCTTATCAGGTTTAATCGGTGTGTCATATGTTGTAGCGCGAGTGGTCAGATTAATCCCATTAAACATGTAAATGTGGGCACTTGTCGAGGCCTCATCATTGGATTGGTTGGAACTGCCCCTCGGAGTGGGGGTTTGAGCAACCAAAGATTGCTGCTGTGGAAAAGGCTGAGTAATCATGGCGGGTTGTGAATTTCCCTTAAAGTTCTTGTCCACTTCATCGCGATGTGGACAGTCTCGGGTGTAGTGATCATCACCACAAATGAGACATGGGAATTTCGGTTTCCGTTGTGGTTGTTTTCCGGTAGCAGGGGTTTGAGGTTGATTTTTTGGTTGTTCATTGTTAATGTTTTTCTTGGTTTTATTTCTTTCTTTCTTCTTGCCCCCAGGTTGTTGTGAAGGGGTCGATTGGACCGCATTCACCTCAGAGACTTGAGTTTGTGGGGGGGTAGAAGAGGGTGCAGTCGGACTGGGAGCAGGCGTTGGAGCGGACCGCTGGGTTGTTCCAGTCGACTGGGAAGGAGATTGGGTTTTGACGGAGACAATGACTCCATGCGCATGTGAGGTAGATGATAGTTTGGATGGATCATTAGTGGCATGGGTAGCATTTGGTATCAACTCGTACAGAGTACCAGATTGTGAATAAACCAAATCTAAGTACTGAGCTTGAGCAATGGCTTCTTCCTAAGTGACCACACCACCCATGGCAACATCACGAGTGATTTGGGGTAACAATGATTTAGTGAACCATTCCGCTAATAATTGGTCAGGAATGACCGCTTTGATTAGCCTTCGTCGTCGTCTCCATTCATGAATATGATCAGAGATATGTACAGAGGTTGTCTGACGAAGGGAGGTCAATAGTTCGGTACCCGTCTCATATCGGATGGGTAGTTGGAAGTGTGTGAGGAAGGACATGGCGAGAGAGTTGAAATCGTGAAAAGAAGCATGTGGTAGTTCAATATACCATTTTGTTGCGGAACCCATAAGCGTTCGTTGAAAAAGACACAAATGTATAGAATCATCCATGAGGGAGTTGGATGAACACCACAAATGGAAAGTCATCACGTGTTTGTTTGGGTCTTCTCCGGACTTTCCGTTGAATTTTGGGATATCGGAAGGAAGTTTAGCTGGAATAGTTGGCCAAACCGGAGAATGAAAAATAGGATCATTCGTTAACCGAGACAAGTTTGGAAGGTCTAGAGCCACTAGGAAAGGCAGTTGTCGGTTAACCTGTGGTTAATACTGGTGTGGCATAGGAACACCAGTAGGACCATACACTGGGTTAGACGGATAATTGTAACCAGTGGGCCCTTTTGTATAAGGTTGGTGTTGACCAGGGTACACAGGATTTGAGGTGTTTTGAGAAACATGTGCAAGCGGGGGATAACCGGATGGGTTTTGAGGATTATAAGCCGGATTTGGCGTTTGTCCATAAGGAGGATATAGATGGGTCCCTTGAGGGGGAAAAGATTGTTGTGGAGCTTGAGGATTGTGTCCCCCTAAGAACCGTGGGTTTCCTGGAAAAGGGATGTTCCACGGATTGGGTGAGGTAGACACATTTTGTACATACGGTTGATGGTAGGCTCCGGATTGAGGTTGCCCCCCAGTGTGAGGGTGCCCTCCAAATGGAAATTGTCCTTCGATGGGAGGATGCCCCCCAGCTTGAGGTAGAGTTCCCGGAATTTGGGAACCAGACGTAGACGACTGACCGATGTTGCTTAATGGATTGAAGCCACCAAGACCGGTCCCTTCGGGTTGTTGTATAGGTATAGAACTTCCCGGCATAACTTGGGTAGTAGTGACAGCAGAAGAATTCAGTGCTCTATACCCAAAAGGGAGTGATGATGAAGTTCTATGTGTTATTGGTGTGCCAATTGCAGCTTGGATAACCACCGCATTACCGGCGGGAATAGTCATCACGTGAGGGACCATTGTAGAGTGAGCCATCTGGAGAGAAAAAGTGGACTTTGGGCCAACAGAGGATGTGTTCGGACCAACGGATGGTGTGGCTAAAAAAGTGGTAGTACTAGTAAAATGGTTTAAAGGTACAGTGTAGGTGATAAGCACGTTGGCACCTATCCCTGTTCCATAAAGATCTCGCACCATGCAAGGTGGATTTCAAACAATGTCTGTGGTCCAAAAGGGGTCATTGACTAAAGGGTTTGAATGAGGCCCAGTCGGAATGTCAGAAGGATTGACGACGACGAATTCACCGACTGAATTCAGTTGGAGAACATGTCTCTCATAACCCTCCGGAATGCGGAAAGCCTCCGGAGACTCTGAAACAATCCGAAAATTCTCTAAAGAGGTGGGAACTTCTTCTTGGGAGGTTATAATGTCGTGAACCTCGCTCTGTTGAGGAGATTCCTCCATAGAATGAGGGGGTAAAGGGGTATTCTCTTCCATATTTTCTGGAGGAAGTCCCTGTAGCCTCCGCGAACGGCGTGGAGGGTCAATGTTGGTGAAAAAGAGTCGGTGGAAAAAATCTATGGCCAACTACTAAAAATAAACAACATACGCTAATAGAATCTAGGAATCACAAACAAGCAAACAGGACCTTCTCTCGATGACCGTACTAGTTGGTGATGAAATCCAACATCGCATGATCAAGTCAAGAAGGGGCGGGGATATGGTGGAACAGTTACAATGGTGACCTGCTTAACGGACTTATGCCTTGGTGCAAGATTCCACACAGTAATTGTGGATTTACCCTCCAAGGAGCTCGAGTGAGTTTGACCAATGTCTGCTCCAGGTATAGTGAGACTTCCCTTCACTGTCACCTTGTGTAAGACCCTAAAGATTATGGCCACTAAGGTTACCAATTCGCAGCCAACCCTTGGGTGGGTACAATCGACAGTCCAGTCCGAATGTACGGGCAGGGTATCTAGCTCGAAATCAACTTGAAAGACTTCCACTCAACCTTGTGGGTATACCTTTAAGTGATCCCCATAATACGTTCTGACCACTACAATCAGTCAAACCACGAAGTGATAATATCCATAGCTTTCCCAAGTGCGACCTCGTGCGTAACCCTTGTGTGAGAGGGGGATCCCAGGCAGACTTATACGACAATTGGACTTGACTCTCCCTAGCTCAGGATTCTAATGTTTGTTTTGGAAACTTTAGAGAGTTATGCTCACAGCCTAATCCAAAGTATTAATCCTAGTCTACTATTGGTGGAGGATACTAGAAAAGAAAATGTTCTAGATAGTTTTTAATTAGCATTCATTTTATAGTTGTTCTTTACTCAAAAGGGGTGCATGGAAGCGAAACGGATGGAATGATGACTCAATTCCACAAAAATGCATCAAAGATGATAAGCAGTCATTTCTGTTCGATGAATATCTATTTAAGGGAGAGACAGAGAGTTCTTTTCACTAACAAGCACTAATAAGGAATGCCCTCAAACAATTTTTTTTTTTTACTCAAATCCAATGTGGTGCTAAAACTTTTGGAAATATCTTCTAATATGAAAAATCAATCATGAAGATGTCTCTTTATTGTTTGTGTGTGAATAATGATTAATTCAAAACAACACTTCTACTTCTAATTAACCTTTTGGATCAAGGAAACTTAGACAAGCATAAGCAGGTTGCGTACAAACAATACACCCTCTTGTTGTGATAAAAAACAAGAAGCAAAAGAAAAGAAAACAAAGAAAACCAAGAACTTCACACAAAAAAATATGTTGAAGAACAATGACTTCAACAAAGACCAAATGAAGAGATTCGTAGACTTCTGATGTCCTTCACCAGAGTTTCTCACTCAGTCAAAAAGGAGAGAACAAAAAATGCATTAGTTTCAAACTCTCAATTAGTAGAAAAAATAAAAAATAATGAAGAAGGCTACAAAATATAAACAGCAAGGTGTTTGTTCTTCAGAAAGAAGGATGTCAAAGTTGAATGGGAAGAAGCATTGACTCACAGAGAGGCTCAGCAAGTAAAACACAGAGACTAGACCCTAGAAAGAGAAATTCTGGAAAGGTTTTTGGCCAAAAGAGGGATGGCGCTCTGGTGTAAAGGGCACCAAGTGTTATAGCGCTCTGTGTAAGACAGTCAGAGAGCACTGATGATTTGATAACACAGTCATAGGGGCGCCAGGCTTGAAAATCTCCTAAAAATGTCAAAAAATCCAAAAATTGCAGTCTAGTCTGGCAATCAAGCTGAGTGTAATGGGGTAGGGAGTCAATCAGCTCATGAAATCAAGCAAAAAGGGGTGAACCAGGTCTGAAAACAATCAAAGGGTAAGACAAGGTCTATGAGGAGAAATCAAAACCAAAAAGTTTTGATTCGAGACTCCCCAGTGGAGTCGCCAGTTTTTGTTGAAGGAAAATCTCCCTGTGGACAGGTAGATCTCCTCTTGAGAGCTAGACTCTTAACTCTTAAGACAGAAGACGCTTAACGTGGACACTGACTTCCTTTCAGATCTATACAAACTAATGCATGAGGAGGAAGGAGAAAAGAAGTACCTTTTATCGACGTTTGTCCCTGCACGCTACGAGTTGAGCTCCAATCTTTCGCTCCTCTATGAGCCCTGTAGACAAACAACAGTACAACCACTTCCTACTCTATTGATATTAGCTCGAAATAGATCTATCTATCATAGACAAGTTCATGCGAGGTTAAACACAAACTAGAAAGAAATAGGCCAAGCATGTCATATTAATGAAAACAATGACAGAAGTAGCTTACAACCGTAGATGCAAATGCGACGACTTCGTCAATTCCCCTTTGTCTAACCCTTGCTCGAAAGATCCACGATCCGGATGACAACAACTTTACTGATTACTTTCCTCTAGTTCACTGTATGTTTCCTATGAGATCATAGGTTTCATGCTTCCAATTCCTCCTCCCTCTCACCATCATAGAGCCTGCTTATATAGATTCAGAGAGGCCTAACCTCTTGAGGTATCTTTAGGGTAAGTTGAGGAATTCCCTCCTTAGATCAGGGATCTTCTCCTAAGATCACGGTTGAACCAGGAATTCGAATGCAACTGCCTTCCAAACTCGAAAGATCTTCCCCTTATTCTCCTCAACAGATCAACTGCTGCCCAGATTAGATAGCGCTCCCTCAAAAGGGGCATCAGGGCGCTATAGCGCTCCCTAGTAGACTCAAGGGGAGCGTCATCTCTCTAAAAATCTATAGCACTCCCTCAAAAGGGTAGATTGGTGCTATAACGCTCCCTAGAACCTTATAGGGGAGTGCCAGTTCTCCTAAGGGTGACATAGGGGAGCGCTCTCTCCCAAAACCTTAAATTAAGTGCTCCTTTTAGGTGGCAAGAGGTTCTTATCTCCAGTTAACCATTCCTCTTTCTTCAAATCAAGTGTTTGAGGCATTTTAAGTGTCTCCTTAGTGTCGTCAGCATGGCAGTATGCTTTGCTTGATACTTGCGACACTTATGAGCAACATGCGACACTTGCGAGAAACATGTGACACTTGTGACACTTTCCAAAGCGAGTAATGTTGATGTGTAACAGTGCCCATCAAGGGGGAACCAACGTTTCCAAATAAAGGAAAATCACAAGAATATCCTTGGGAAGGGGTCCAAAAATGGTGATACTAACACAACCTAAATCCAACTATACAAAGCATCTCTCCACTAAAGAGTCCTAAAAGAAACACTGCAAATAAATGACTTCTCCACAAATTTATCCCAAGTGTATAAGGTGTTGACTCCAAAGAAATGAAAAAGTGGAAGGGGACCTTCCGAAAATTGGCACAGGTTGATCAATTCCCACAACCGATGAATGAAGGAGTGAGAAGCAGTTACCCCAACCTCCACTTAATATCCCTACCTAGTGAAATTAAACCTCACTTCGTGGGGCACCCACTAGGGATAATAATAGTGTGATAGGACATCTACCTCAGGTAGCACGAGAAACCCCTTGTAGTCACCTCTGCGATAAATAGGAAAAACAACTAAGTATACCAACTCGCAGTCAACATCCAGGGGGTACAGTCGATAGTTGGGATTGAACATGTAGGTAGTGCAAAAATATCAAATCTTAGAAAACACTTCCTCTCAAGTAGGTATGGGCACTAGAGAAACGATTGATCAAGCCTAAGTGGGGTTATCTCCTTGACTCTTCCTTATGCGACCTCATGTTTAACTCATGTGTTAGAGGAGGGTCTCGACTATACTTATACAAACATTCGATTTTGATTCACCCTATCTTAGAATCCTATTTTTTTTTATGGGCCTTGGAGAGTTATCTCTCCAATCCTAATCCAAGGCTCTAACCCTAAACTTGTTGGTGAACCCTAGAAACAAACTCTAGTACATCTTAATTTTAGCATTCATTTTAATTGTTGTTCTTTACTCAAAGGATATGGAAGTGAAACAAATGTTTTCTGAGACTCTTGAAAAAATGAAACTTATAAGAACACTGGAAAAGGAAAATTTACACTAATTCTTCAAAGAAAAAGAGTTTCAAAAAATAAAAATTCATGGACAATCCTTCAAACCCCGAAATGTAATCTTTTCTCTTTATGATGCAAAATGCATAAAGTAGCCTTTTGAGAAAAGAAAAAGAAGCAAACAAAAGGATTCTCTTCTTATTTTTCCTTTGAAATGATTTCAAGATGAGAATAAAAAAAAACCCTATGCTAATATCTTTTTCTTTTTCAAATATAAAGCAAAACAATGCATCAGAAAGAAAGAAACCTAACTAGCAACAAACTAGGGTTTTTTTCATTTTCTTCTTCTTTCTACCAAAGAAAAAACTAACAAAAGATGATAAAAGAAATCAAGTTTTGTGGTTTTATGTTTGAAAAATCCAAGGAAATCACAAAATAAAAGTATCAAACTCAAATACAAACTCAATTTTCAAAGATGACCACAACAACGACCATGAAACTGAGATCCTGAGAGCAAGACTAGTCTTATAGTGATGCAATACAAGGGATAAAAGGGATGCAAAAAAAATTAGGACAAAACTCCCTGAAAAAGACCCCCAAACAAGCCAAACAAGGCATAAAAAAGGTTGAAAAACAAGCAAAAAAAGTCACTTTTCTTGAGGTGTACGCAGTTGTATCCAATGTAGGTCACCAAATAAGCTTATGTGTGTGCTCTATATCATTGTAGGGATCGTGTATTATCTTTGTACATACCCATTTCTAATACAAGGAGTGTATGTATGTGCTTTGGCCTTCTAGAGGGCATGTATATGACCCAACACTTATGTGTTTTTAAGCATGTATGTACGTTCTTAAATCCTATATAATAGTAGAATATGTCTGTGAATATTGTCAAAGGAAAGAGTACATATACTTGGAAAAAATCTAAATCCAAAAACACAAAATGAAACAGAGATATCAAAAGAAAGCCAAAAGGAATGGAAACCAAAAAACAAATCCAAGAATGACTCATAATGATAGAAGCATCAAATAAACTTGTTTTTATTTATAAAAGTAAAACTAAACAACTACTGAACTCGACAAGAAACAAAACAAATTCTTAAAATCCCAGGAGAGACCCCAGACATCTGGCCAAACACCCTTAGACCAGAAAATATTTGAAAAAATCCTTTATGGAAAGATGTACACGCCTATGATGAATGAAAATCACGTGTACGTGACTGTCTATACTAGTTGGGAGCATATTTGTACATGAATGTTATAACTAGCACAACATGTATATACCCAAAAATCTCAAAAATAGACAACAAAAGGTAACACAAAGGCTTAGGTGCAACTAAAGGAAGACTCAATTTATTATATGTTATCAATCTAATTACAGATAACATTATGAAACAAAATAAAAACACTTCCATCAAGAAAACAAAGACATAAACCCATAAACAGGCCCACCAGGGAGAAAGATCCCCAAGATGGTTTCTAGTTGTACTTTTAGGGAAAATCCCCTACAATAGTGGGTTGTACTACAACATACCAATGACTATATAGAAACAAATTCTCAACAAGAACATGCGACAAAGATATAATAACTAATTTCAATAGAAATAACTAACTATTGGGTAGAAGAGAAAGATTGACTCACATGGAGTCCTATGGTTGATGTCATTCCTAATTGTCAAAGTTTCTTCGCTCCTTTCCATGAACTCCTCTGCAACCTACAAGAACCTTAAATATGAAAGACTATACAAAGAGGTAGTTACACTAATAAATACATGTTAGTCTAATGAAATATAATAGTAAAATATCAACAACTAGTGTTCTATGAAATATATGTGAAAAGATTACAACCAAAACATTACAAATTCAACATATTTCGAAGGAAAGAGTTTCTATTTTTATTCAATAGTTAAGGTGGTTACAACTTTATAACTGTCCTGCGCAATGTTTCCCTGTTGAGAGACATCCCAGGTTCCTCCACCCTTTCTCATGATATACAAGATGGTATTGACTTATGATCTATCATGGACCCAAAGAGAATATAAGGGGTAAATCTTGGAAAGATAAGTTGATGATCAGAAAAAAAGTTTCTAGGTCAAACCAACAACAACAGAGATGTATAGGGGTTTACAAACTTGGTAGGGTTAACCAAATAGAGGTTTTCTTAATGTGTGGAAAGAACCATTACTTTTCATTAGCTTTCTCCTTGGACAGATTATCTTTTTATGTGGTCTCTAGTTGGTTAGAGACAATTGAGTACCGGTAAAAGGAGTTAGGAAACTAACCAAACCAATAACTCAACATTTAATTAAGAATAACTATATTTTTTAAATCATTTTTTTGACATGTACATGCGACTGTCCCTTTAGTTTCTTGCATGTACGCGTGTTCCATAATTGTGAGGGCACGTACATATTAAAAAAAAAAAAATTGGAAGGTCTCAAGGAGGTATGGGGAATAATAGTTTGTAAATAGGATAGGGATTAATCCAACAAGATTTTCAATGCTTCAAAGGTGATAGTTGATGCTATAACAGGGGGAGAGTGAAAGAGAGAAAGAGGGAGAGTGAAAGATAACAAGAGGGAGTGAGAGAGAGACAAAGGTGATAGTTGATGCTATAACAGGGGGAGAGTGAAAGAGAGAAAGAGGGAGAGTGAAAGATAACAAGAGGGAGTGAGAGAGAAAGAGAGAGGGAGGGAGAAAGTGAGAGAGAGGGATGGGGGGAGAGAGGGAGTTTGAGAGAGATAGGGGGAGAGAGGTAAAGAGAGAGAGAGGGCGAGAGAGGTAAAGAGAGAGAGAGGGGGGGAGAGGGGGGACGGAGAAAGAAAAAGAGGGAGGGAAATGTAAACATAAGAATAGGAGTGTGTGTGCATTCCAAGAACACATGCACGTTCTTAAGAGCACTTGAACATTCTTAGGAGCATGTGCACATTCTTAGAGCACATATGTGTTATTAAGAGTACGTTCACGTTCTTAGAGCGCATGCACATTCTTAGAGTGCGCGAAATTTCTTATTGGATTATGAAAGCCAAAAAAATATCCTAGTCTGCATATTTCAAATTGCAAACTATTGATTTTTTTTGCATATTTCAAATTCGAATGATAGAAATGGGTTGAGAATTTATCAATTCTGGTTATGTTTCTCAATATAATTTCATTGACTTTCAATGGAAATGGGATAAATTGTATTTTTCTCTTCTCATGAAAAAAGTAAATCCAGAACCCATATTTCTTAGCAACTTTGATGATAAACATTTTACCTCGAGATATAGTCACGAAGAAAAGAAAGACTTTCTCGGTAGAGAAAGTTTCTAATAACATTATAACTTTCCCTCTTCTCCAGGGTACCCTTATTATTTATAAAATTCATTGCCTCTGATGACAACCTAGATGTGTTATCTCTAAAGAGATCAAGTTTCTTGAAAAGTGTAACAAATTCATTATGTGCTTCATAAAAGTAAATAGAGGTCTTTTGTCTCCAAAGATCTTGGTACTAGAGAGTTACAAGGTCAATTTTAAAGTCTACCCTCTTGCCAATTGTTAATCCCTTGAAAATATGGTAGTACGTAATAACAAATACTAAATATGAATCCATGGATAATTTATTTTCTTTCTTAAAATTTGAAAGTTGAGAAGAAATTTCGAGAGAGATAAGATTTCCCTAGTTGAAGATGGCTTTTTCATGAACTATAAAATGCAAAATGTATAGAGCCAACCGAGAGATGGTTTCCATATTTTATTGACAAGTGACTCTAGTGAATAGCCATGTAATTTATCGATAAGGTTTTTTTAAGGAACTAACCTGAATGTTTTTTATGTCAACAGACATCGCTACAGGGTCTTCAAGACATTCTTGTAGAAGGCCGAGACCATTATTTCTTTTCTTGAGAAAATCCTTCGTTGCTTCTCCTTTAAAGGTAAGAGTAAAATCTAGTAACTTCAACATCTTCTTGAAAATGACTGATGCTAATGAAATAGGATATTCACCCTGGAATTCAATGGCTCTTTGGTTTGGGATATACTTATCAACACACCAAGTGACGACTTCTTTACAATCGAATACTTATGGTATGCATCAAACAAGAGCAATTCCTGACGTCCATACTACATTTTCATTTATTTGAAGTAGAGGAAATGTAAAGTAGTACCATTAGGATCTCGACCACTAGAAATTATGATCTTCCCGTCCAAAAATGTTCATTGTATCCCCACATAACTGTTTCCTTCCTGTAGCCATGAAGTTGGTGGACTGTTTGTGTAATTTCTCAGAAGTTATTCATAGAAATGAGGCACTTTTCCAGATAATAAAGACTTAATATTTTCCTAATGAAGAACTTCAATGCACATTGAATGAAAATCCCTCGATATTTCTGCCATTAATAATTACCGTTTTGTAATTCGGACAACAATTATCTTTCATAGTACCAACATTTAATGTATCTCGATAAAAGTACCAAAACGAAAATCATGTTACGATGGGAGTAGATATGAAAAAAAGTTGAGGTGAACCCATGAGTTCGCCAACCCATGAGTCTAATGTGAAGAAAAAGAAAAATGCACAAGTGTTGTGTAGGAAGAAAAAAGGTCATAAAATGGTTAAGTATCAATGTCAGTCGAGCTTGTAGGGAAAATGGAGATAAGAGACTTGGGGACCCACGAACCCATAGTGAGAAAAGAAAAAGAAAATTTCTAAGTATTGGGCAAGTTGGGATCATGGAAGTAAAAGGGTGTTTTGGTGATAGCAGAGTTACAAATAAAAATATGCTAACCCACAAACCCATGTTGAAGTGAAAGAAAATGACTACGTATGGTGACAAAAAATACAAGGTATACTTTTACAAAAATAAAAACAACAAATTTTTCTAGGTGTGGAGAAGTAATCGGGTAAAGAAAATATAGGGGTCAACAACTAGCTTCAGTTGCAGGAAAAAGACCCCTGTGGGTTGCTGAGAACCCAGAGTCTCAAAACCAAGTATCTTCTCCATTGGGCTATGGAGTCAGAGAAAGAGAATATACAAAACAAAAAAGAAATAAAATACAAAAAGGAATAAATTTAATCAAGCAAAGACGATTTTGAGATGTTGCTCATTGACTGAAAACATTAATATTGCCCCCTTCATATATTTAAGCATGTACAAATTAAAAACTCAAGACATTTTCAATGATGTAAGAACCAATCCAAAGGGCTTCGATCTTTGTATGCATTGAAGGTTTTTCTTTAGCTTTGTTCCAGAGAAATACCAATTCACCTTTTTGAAAATTATTGATTGTTGCACTTAGATCAAAATATTTCTAGACATTATGTTGTCTCTAATCTATTTTCTTCAAGGCTTCGGCTTGTTCTTATTCTAACTTTAAAATCCAATTTATCCTTATGTGCAAAGGAGAAATATCTTTTGTGTCTTCAATATTTACAACATAAGTCAAAGGGTTTAACTCTAGATTGATTGTCATTTTTGCTTCTTTTCCATATACCAATGTATATGGAGATATCCTAGTGTTTCCTTTTAGTGTCAATCTACTTGCCCATAATGCATCAGTTAATTTTAAATGAAAATTCTTTTGATTATGATCAATTGTCTTTTTAAGAATTTGGATCAAAGTCTTGTTTGTAGATTCGGCTAATCCATTTCCTTGGGGGTAGTAATTTGAAGATTTTCCCATTTTAATACCAAATTCCCCCAAAAATTTGGTAAACTTTGATCCCATGAAGATTGACCCATTATCTTCTGGCACTCCAAATCTTGATAGAATATTGTCTTTGAGAAATCTTATCAATTCTTCAAAATCAATCCTTTTTAACGTTATTGCCTCTTGCCACTTTGTGAAATAATCTGTAGTAGTAAGAATGTATGCATGTCCTTTGCTTGATTTTGGGTTTATTGGTCCAATCACACCAAGTCCCCACTGTGTGAATGGTTCTTCTACTAGTACAGGTTGTAAAGGCATTGCAACTTTCTTCATCTTTCTAGATATTTTTTGACAAGAAAAACATTTTTTACCATTGCATATGAATCTTTAAAGATTGGTGGCCAATAATACCCCAATCTTATTATTCTATTGGTAGTAATAGTAGGTGCAAAGTGTCCTCCACAAATTCCTTCATGAAACTCTTTTATCAATTATTGGGATTTGTTTGAATCTACACATCTCAACAGTATTCCATCATGATTCCTTCTGAACAAAACTTCTACGAATAATACATATTGATTTGACGTCATTTTCAGTGCTCTTCCCTCTTTGGGATTCATGCTGTTTGGAAATTGTCCAGATCTCAAATAGAAAATAATGTCTTTGTACCATTCTGAAGTTAGCATAGGCTTCCCAGCTGAATAAGAAATTACTCCATTTAATGAATCATTATTTTCAATAAGCTTACATAATTCTTGTCCTTTGATTTCTTTAAGTGGTGTAATCTCTATGTCATACTCTTGGATCTTAGCAAGCCAATTTTCACATTTTCCTTACAAAGAAAGAGCTTGTTTCTCAATTTTTGAATATTTCAGTTCATAATCATGAAGAGTCTTGCTCATAAAGCTTATTGGAATCTCTTCTCCTCTAATATTTTTCTTTTTAAGGACTGAATCCACGGTCCCTTCTATAGAAAAAGAATATATGATAAAATCTCTGCTAAAATCAGGATTGATCAATACAGTTGTTGTGGTGATTGCACGCTTGATATTATTAAAGGAATTTTGGATATCCTGAGACCATTTAAATCTTTGATCTTTCTTAAGCAACAGATTAATTGGTTTGACAATAGTTTCATAATCTGGAACAAATCTTCTTACAAAATTTATCTTTCCAAAAAATGATTATACGCCCTTCTTTGAAGTTAGAGTATTTAATTTATTAATTTCTTTGATTCTTTCAGGATCAATATAAACTCCTTGATTACTAACTATATACCCTAATAATTTCTCATTAGAAACTACAAACAATCACTTTTTTGGATTAAAAGAAATCCCATATAATCTTCATCTTTCAAAGACTTGTCTTAAATGATTTATATGTTCTTCTATTATCTTGGAATTGATAGTGATATCATAAACTTCCCTATTAGATATTTGAAAGCATGATCCATCGCTCTTTGAAAAGTAGCTCCAACATTTTTTAGGCCAAAATGCATACGAGCATAAGCATATATCTCCCATGGTGTTATGAAGGTATTTTTAGGCTCATCCTCCTCTGCAACTAATACTTGATCATATCCTAAAAAACCATCTAACATGGACATACAAGTTGATCCAGTAACTTATTGAAGAAAAAATTCCATGTTAGGCAGAGGATAGTTATCTTTAATACTTTCTTTATTCAGATCTCTGAAATCGACACACAAACAGATTTCTCCAGTTTTCTTCCTCACTATTACTGGATTGGAAATCCATTCTAAGTGCCCGATAGGAAAAATGATTCCATCTTTCTTCAACTTCTCCAATTATATCTTTACCAAGGGCTTCAAATTTAGATTTGTTTTTCTGATTTTTTGTTTAAATGACTTAGCTCCCTCTTTCAATGGTATGACATGATGGAATATTGATTTGTCATATTCCTTGAGATCATCATAGGACCATGCAAAAAAATCAAATTATTCTTTAAATAATGCAGTGTATTGAACAATTTCTTCTACAGTACAATCAATCCTAAGATTCACATGTTTAGGGGAACTTTCTGTTCCAATGTTTATCTTATGCATTCCTTTCACTTTTCGTACATATTCTTCTTCTTTTAAAATTTTGGCT
Organism: Picea engelmannii; assembly: GCA_009831015.1. Taxonomy (NCBI): domain Eukaryota; kingdom Viridiplantae; phylum Streptophyta; class Pinopsida; order Pinales; family Pinaceae; genus Picea; species Picea engelmannii. Next base: position 15,208 of record ML803329.1, on the reverse strand, counting down.
TCATCATCTATTGTAAAGAAGGACTCGGATTTGATACAATTTTTTGGAGCAAGTGCAACATTCCTATTACTTTCTTCAAGGTCATCCTCATTAGAAAGGAAATCATTCAACTCTTCATCATTCTCAAATACTTCGATATATTCTTGATTATCAGGAATTGAGGGTTTGAAAATTATTTTTACTTGAAATGTATTATTATTCTGGAGATCATCTGGATTAAACAATGATGCAACAAGTGCCAAAGCATATACTTTATGGTTTTATTTTCTAGGAACAAAAGATATGTTAAATGAACTAAATGACTTCATTAATTCAATTACTCTTTTCACATAATGTTTCAATCTTTCCTTTTTGATTTTATATTTTTGAGTTATCTGGTTTATAGCTAGTTCATAATCACCATTTATAATCAAATGTTCAATTTTCATTTCTGATGCCAGTATCATCCCTTGAATCAATGCCTCATATTATGCTTCATTGTTTTTTCACAGAAACTCCAATATGATAGCATGTGGATGTATAAGTTTATCATGACTTTTGAATACAACTCCAACACCATTCCCTGAACTTGAGCATGCACCATCGAATAAAATTCTCCAAAATCCAGTGAAAGAGTTTTCTTCCCTTTTAAAATCTTCTGACTGTTTTGAATCAAGCACAACATAATTTCGGATACCTGCATCAACATAGTATTCCATCAGTTCATTTTCTTTCTTCTTGAAAGAGAACGGTTTTCTATTTTCACGAGGCACCTTAAGAATTGTTCCATCTTTATTTGGTAGAATCATGCAACTACCATCATTCATGATATAACCTCCAATCATTGATCACCAATCTCTTTTGAGGACTACTCCATGGGCTAGAGGAAGATCAACGACTATGATAGTGAAAAAAATGATGATATGAGGAATAGTTGTGATCCAAGAATAGAAGTCTTTAATTTCTCCATAAGAAAGATTTTTTTTGGAATCAATGGCATAATTGCTCTCACCCATCTCATAATATCTAGTACAACTCATACCAAGTGCTTCCATTACTGTTATGGGAATAATGTTATTTGTTGCTCCAGTGTCTACCAAATAATTATGAAGCGCTACATCATGATTATCTATTAAAATATAAAAAGGGGGAACTTTTCCTTTCAGCCTGACTGTTGATATGTTTTGATTTTTCCTTGGATTTGCAACAACAACATCCAATCTACTACTTGGCTCATCCAAAATTCTTGGAAGGTTTTCTCTCTGCTATGGAATTTTAATCACTTCCATAAAAGGCAAGGTGATTCTCAATTTGGAAAGATCTTCAATTATATTGTATGTCATCTGAGAAGGATTTAGAACTTTTTGTTGCTTACTTATTTCTAAACCACTTGATATGTTCTTCTCTATTTCCTTTTCTTTTTCTTTTTCTACATTTTTCTTTCGGGCTAAATTTATTTACTTGTGCCCTTGCTTACAAAATTGTCCCGCGAGATATATTTATCCTCTTTCTCATACATGGATGACTTGCCTTCATCCATATGTACAGATTCAAGAATTTCTTCTTGAATATAGTCAACCTATTGATCAATATTTTGTTCATCAAAATCATCTTCAAGTACCACTGTGTTTGGATTTAGTTCCCTTGGAAATATTTGTCTTTTTTATCATCAATAACATCATTTCTTTCTCTATGTTCATGAATAGTATTTCTCCTCTGCTCTAGAACAATCATTATTAGATTAGGATTAGAATTATCATTTCTGTTTAATCTAGTGATTTCATTTTTCATCTTTCGGATGGTTCGATTCATTTGCACTATATCCATCCTTTGCTTCGTTTCTTGTACCAATTCTAGGTCATTTCTTAAGTTGGGAATTGTTCCTATGAAATTGCCTCCACCATTTCCTTGAGTTTCAATATTATGAGTTCTTTGATCTTCAATTATTCTTGAACTCGATGCCCCTTGATAAAAAATGGTAAGATAGCCCATTCATTTTTGAATTTTTCCAAGAAAAAATTCAGATGCAATAACATTTCCTTTTTATTTACAATTTCATTGCAATCATCCATAATATCCTTCAAGTTACTAATCTTTTTGATCCATCATGCCTTCAACTGTTTCATTCTGGACGGAGAGGGAAACTCTTCTTCCCTTCTTTTGAGCTCGGTCATGTTGGAAACTTTGATTACAAATGGTATAACGACATCTGTATAAAACCCTTCCTCATGTTTTTAATATTCTTGAAGGAATTCATTATAACAATTTAATCGAGATCCGAAAGAAATAATATTACCAGATACATCCCATACCTCCATGATAAGTGGCATTCTTCTTTTTATATTTTCCACAACAAATTTTCTGACATCCATTAACAAACTTGACGACCCTTTAAGCTTCAAATCATGCGTTCTTGGCTTCACAATGGCTAATGGGCTTGCAAGAATAGGGGGAGGCATCAAGGTGGATTCTAGTTCTCTAAATTTTTCTTTTAATTTCGCATTCTGTGCTTCCAAGTCATCAATTGAAACATCCAAGGAATCACCGGTTACCTTGTGTATTTTAGAAATTTGAGATGCAAGAAACTTACTAAGATCATATTCAGAACAAGATTTTCCTTTTTTATTTCTCTGATTTACTCCTTCAAATACTAACTTTCTAGAATTCTTGTCTAATAGTGCATTTTGTATAATAAAGGATTCTTCTTATGAAAAATATTATTCTTATGTGGCTATTTCAACTGCAATTTGTTGGGTTTCTTGTAATATATGTTCTTCATTAGGGAAATGTATATTTTCAATATTGACTTCAAGATCCATATCCTTAAGAGATAAGTTATTTGTATCATTTTCATATACCTCCTGCTCTGCTTCTTCTTGCGGGGGAACCTTTATCTTCTTTCTTACTTGAATTTTGTGGGGATTTTCCATCTTCCTTGAGGAGGATTTTTATCACCTCCTCCACTTGAATTACTTCTTTAAACCTTTTTCTGTTGTGCTATTGTTTGGACACTGTATTTGGGTCGACCATTTTTCCATGAAACTACTGGAGATTGAGCACCTTTTTCATTTGGACCCTTTCCTTTTTTCTTATGTTGATCTATAGTGCTTATTATAGTCTCAATATCATCAATAGGTTGTAGCGAAGTATCTTGAGTATTACCCTCTTCTTCTCTGAATATAATTGTTTGGGTAAATGCATTATTGGATCCTAGTGACAACACGTGGTCAACAAAAATATGACTTGGGTCAAACCCTTTGGTTTTTTCTTCATATTTCAAATTCAACTGATCGAAATGGGTTGAGAAATCATCAATTCTGGTTATGTTTCTTAATATAATTTCTCTGAATTTCCGTGGAAATGGGATAAATTGCCTTTTTCTCTTCTCATGAAAAAAGTGAATCTAGAATCCATATTGCCTAGAAACTTCACTGATAAACATTTTATTTGAGATATAGTAAGGAATAAAAGAAGGACTTTCTTGGGGTAAAAGTATTCTAATGACGTTATAATTTTCCCTCTTCTCTAGGGTACCCTTATTATTTAGAAAAGTTGTTGCCTCTTATGAAAACCTGGATGTGTTATCTCCAAAGAGAAGTTTCTTGAAAAATGTAACAAATTCATTATGTGGTTCATAAAAGTAAATAGAGGTTTTTTGTCTCCAAAGAACTTGGTACCAGATAGTTACAGGGTCGATTTTACAGTCTACCCTCTTGTCAATTGTTAATATGTTGAAAATATGGTAGTATGTAATAGAAAATATTAAATATGAATCCATGAAGAATTACTTTTCTTTCTTAAAATTTGAAAGTTGGGAAGCAATTTCAATAGAGATAAGCTTTCCCCAATCGAACATGGATTTTTCATGAACTGTAAAATGCAAAATGTACAGAGACAACCGAGAGATGGTTGTTGTATTTTCTTTACCAATGACTCTAGTGAATAGCCATGCAATTTCTCGATAAAGGTTTTTTAAGTAATTAACTTGAATCTGTGTTATGTCAATAGGAATCACTGCAGGGTCTTCAAGATATTATTGTAGAAGGTCGAGTCCATTATTTATTTTCTTGAGAAAACCCCTCGCTTCTTCTCCTTTAAAGGTAAGAGTCGGCTCGGATAACTTCAACATCTTCCTGAAAATCACCGGGGCTAGTGAAATAGGATATTCTCCTTGGATTTCAATGGCTCTTTGGTTTGGGATATACTTATCAACACACTAGGTGACAAATTCTTTACAATCGAATACTTTTGGTACACATCCAACAAGAGAAATTCCTGATGTCCATACTACATTTTCATTTCTTTGAAGTAGAGGCAATGTAGAGTAGTACCGGTGGGATCTTGACCACTAGAAATTATGATCTTCCTGTCCTAAAATGTTCACTATATCCCCACATAATTGTTTCCTTCCTACACCATGAAGTTGGTGTACTGTTTGTGTAATTAATTAGAAGATATTTGTAGAAATGAGGCATTTTTCCACATAATAATGACTTAATATTTTCCCAATGAATAATTTTAATGCACATTGAATGAAAATCCCTCGAGATTTATGTCATTAATAACGACCTTTTCGTAATTTACACATCAATTATCTTATGTAGCATTTAATGTATCTCAAGAAAAGTACCAAGACAAAAATCATGTTACGGCGAGAGCATATATGAAAGAAAATTTGAAGTGAGCGTGCGAGTCCTCCAACCCGCAAGTTCGATGTGAAGAAAAAGAAAAATGCACAAGTGTTGTGTGGGAAGAAAAAAGGTCAGAGAATGGTTAAGTATCAATGTTGGTTGATCTTGTAGGGTAAATGGAGATGAGAGACTCGAGGACCTGCGAACCTGCGGTGAGAAAAGAAAAAGAAAATTTATAAGTATTGTGCAAGTTGGGGATCGTGGAAGTAAAAGGGCATTTTGGTGATAACGAAGTTACAAAGAAAAATATGCTAACAAGAAATTTTTCTAAGTATGGAGAAGTAATATGACAAAGAAAATATAGGGGTCAACATGCCTATGGCCTAAGTGTTGAGGATGTTGTTATCTTCCCCCAACCAATGACAAGCACTTGAGGATGCTTTTTCCCTACCATAAATTTGGTCAATGCCTTGAGACCCATCCATAATGCGTGAAACATATTAATGGAAACCATATTCAACTCCTAGGAAAAATTCCCCCTAGTGAGGGCTTGTGTCACAATGTCTAAGGTTTATTCATGACAATTGAGCTTGAGAAGGTTCAATTAGGTATTAAGGCCTTTGTTTACCCCCCTTGAACATGTTTAGGCATTTAGACCCATTTCCAATCCATGCCCTTATTTACCCCCTTGACCATGCTTAGGAATATAGGCACTTGTTACCCCCATGATCATGTTTACGCATCCATGCCCTTGTTTACCCCCTTGACCATGTTTAGGTTTGATTTGGAATTCTCCCTATTGGAACTCATAGCTAACTAATGTTATAATGGTTGATTTACYAGTCRTTATAACAATAATGTGCATGATTAATTAGTGTTTACATGTTAATAACATGTGAGCACTCTTACCTATATAAGAAAAAAAAACCACAACTCCCAACCTTATTTTTCTAAAAATATAGGCTTATCTATAAGAACACAAACATTCTTTGGAAATGCTACTATTGCAATACTTTTTTAGTGTTTTGTTTGATTTGGAAGAAATTTTTTTTTAAGTTAATGTTGTGCCTAATCCTTGTGAATATGGGAAAAGGACACAATGAAGCTGCAAGAAATATGATGGGAAGGAGAAGCTCCATAAAAAAGCCAGTGAACTAAGAGAAAATACAAAGCTAGGTATGGAAAAACATAAGCATCCATTTGTGGAAACCTCAATCCCTTTCACAATGGAGGCCAAGGTGATTTCAACTTTGTCACCATAGGTGGAGCATATGTGTCCAATGGACGACATTATAGTTCCAACATCAAGTCAACCTCCAATCAATGTTCCATCAACAAACGATGTTTCAGTTGAAGAAGAGATGGGAGTTTTGCAAGATATTGGGCATACAAAGAGAAAGATTAGAGCTATGAATTTTGATCAACATTTCAATGAATAGATTCCTATGGTGTAAGCTCATGATGAACAATTAGATGTTCATCATACCAACCACCAACATGTATAGTGCACTCCCAGTCTTGACCATCAAGTGAATGAAATGCGTCAATCTACTAGTGGATTTCCGCAATGTCATGGGGATGGGTTCTAGACTAAGGCCCCACCTTCCTTACCTCATATATATAGTGCGTGATGAAGAAATAATAGACATTTTCATGTGGATAAAAGTGCTCTAGCAATCCTTGAAGGTAAGTTATGTAAACAAACTATTTATCGGTAGTGAAACAAAATCATTAAAGACTAAATTTTGAATAAAAAAATGATGCATTTGAATATTAGTTATATTTTTCCTTATTAAGATAACATAGTTTATATTTTGTTAGGAAAATTATTGGAATAAAGATAATTAAAAGTTCATATACCACCAATCATATGGTTAGAAATATTCAAGATGCATTTAATACAATTGGAAAGAATACTCGACCAAAAGTTTGTAATGTGGCCCATCGTGTATTGTCAAAATCAATTGTAAACAAGACTACAAGGCAATGCTACTTACTCACACACATATCTAATATTTTAAAAGTAAGTTCCAAAATGATTCAAAAGTATTCTATTAGAAGAGAAATCCTTGACAACCTAGGTCAAATAGATTATTGTTCCTTTGTTGGTAGGTTGTGGTGTTCCAACATGAAGTTAATTGACCTAGTTAAGGGACTAGTTTAGAATTTTTGGCATGAACAGACCATGCCTTCATCCACATAAAAGGATGTGCTAAAGTTGGGAATAAGTTATAGTTACCATGAACCCCACATTAAACTCTTTGTTGACATGTCACAGACAAAATTCTATGAGAGATTCAAGAATGAGCACAAGGAGTTGAATCTACACCAAAGATCTTTCAAGAAATACGAACCTTGTTATGTTATAATATGCATAGATTGTAACACACGTTCTTATAGATACCACATAGAATTTCGTTATGATTGTGGCACATATATACATATTTGTCATGTTTTTCATACTAACCATGTGTATGAATGCATAGTCATACTACCACCAATTTCATCAAGGGGCTTTATTCATAGGATCAAGTGTCCAAGTCTTGACAAAAAAATGTTATGAAAATTCTTGTTTAGATGTGATATTCTCCAAGTGAAGTGGCATTGCATTATTGATCCAATGCATTCATGAAAGTGAGGACCACAAATTTGGTAGGATAGTGGTTGACATGCAAAGATTCAAATATGTTACTTATGAACTAGATAATGGGAAAGATAACATTGGTGATGTCCCAAGTAAGTGTCATGTACTTAAAGGGAAAACATTCTTTCAAATTTCACTCAAAATTTTTAAATATAGTTTTAAAAGGTAGTGTTCTAATTATGCTCTAATTTTTGTTCCACCGAGTACAAGTATGTGACTTCATCAAGGACTTTCTGGGAAAAAATACAACATTATGTTCAACATGTCTTTTTGGCACGATGGTAGGATGAGCAATTTTAGAATGTGTAGGCACACCTTTCCCCTCAGTAATATACTATTAATTGTAGATTTTGTTGAGAACTGCCCCCTCTAACCACAAAATGAGATCCAAAGACAATATTTTTATTCATATTAGGTTAGCATAATGGTGCATATCACATATAGGCATGGGCCAAATAGCAACAAATACAAGAGGATAATATTGAAGGAATATAATTTCTACATAAGTGATGATAGGTGCCATGACCTACATTTTGTACAACATTTCTTTTAGATATTCTATGATCACTTGTACTTCAATGGTTGATTTTGTTGCACAAAAATGAAATTTGCTAAATAACTAGAACTATTTTGAGACTTTGCATGGGAAAGGTCAGCATGACAAAATCAATCCAATAAAAACTACACTACATAGGCAGGAGATGAAGTTTATGATAAATTCCCTTATTTGATATGCAAATTATATAGTCCAATGGTTCTCTATAGTAATGGAAAAGGAAACAAGAAGATGAGAGGAATCAACATAGAGAAGACATGTGCAAAGACATTTATGGGAGGTGGCCAATAAAATATTGGTCATGTTATCCCCGATCTCTAGGGATAACTAGGAGATCATGTCTCGAGGCCCACAGGTCCTACACATGGAGTACCGAGAGATGGATTGACCTGAGCATGGCCCTGGAAGGCCCATCCTTCTTCTTCTTCGCCATACTTGTCCTGTTAGCAGCAACAACATCCATCACCATCGGCTTGGACCTGCATCAGAGAAGACTCTTGATCCATGAGGTAATTGGTCCAAGGTATCATGGTATGTGTCGTGTTTGATCATTATAACTTTCTTATATATGCATCAGGTTCCTTTCATTTCTGATAACTTCTTGGATCTTACACTAATCCACTTGACCATTGTTGGGGGGATTAACGGGGTGACCTAGCAAGCTTGTATTCATGGGTTTTGGTTAGCCACCGAGGGGGATTGGCAGAGCCATCGTCTGCTCCCACCATTCTATCACTTTACATCTTATCTCCCATACATCCATCCCATTCCCCTAGTCCGACCATTAGGATGACCTTTGAGGGTTACACTTTGTCCTACGGGAAGAAGGGGCTAAAGGCCCAGGGGGTAAAAGCAGCTGGTAAAAGATAAAATCCATAGGAAATGAAACCTAGAGATGCTTTGCCCAGGGATCCCCGAGAAGGCAATAAAAGGCCTCTCGATAAGAGACAAAAGGGACCCTAAGAAAAATAATAAAACAAGACCTAACCAAGAGGATGGGAGGTCTCATCACGAGCCAACCCATTATGTTCATAGATATCCAGCGGTATGACATTGGCATTATCTGGTCACCACGCCAGGGAAATGACCTTTGGTTGCATGGCCAAGGGAAAGGGGTCCTCATCACGAGCCAGCCTTATCATTTCTGCGAAGATACCAGTGGGTAACACTGTCATCTCTGGTCACCACGCCAAGGCAGTGTCCTCTGGTCAGACCTTGAAGTAAAAAACAAAGAAAAGCAATAAATAAAGAATAAAGGCAATAAAGGGGCTTGGAAAAAAGTGCATCCATGACGGGTACAACTCACCTCCTACAAAGGCACCCACGGACAACACCTACCCCTGGTCTTACTATGACTGGACATCCCTAGACCATATCACCTCATGAACATGGCTTGAATGATCCTCTGTGGAAACTTTCCTTTTCTTGTGGATATTAGCCCAATAGGTTATTCTGTTTGTTTCTTCAACTTTGTATAGTAGATATGTGTAATGTCTTTGAGCTCTTAGAGGATATGTTAGGGGTTTTATGCATGTATTTGATAAATTTAATGATGAAATATGATTGGCATTGCTATGATCCCGAGGACTGATGAGCCCATGGAGGGCATAGTTTTTGATGTGCAGGACCATACCCGGTGGACAGGTACCAGTGGACCGGTACACATGGGGATATGATTAGCTCGAACCTCCATGGGGCTGAAGAGCCCATCAGATGGTTGCTAGGATGGTAGAGACAGGACGATGTTATGATGAGCCTTTGCACAAAAAGACAGAAGGACGTTCCACCAGGACACTTTGGCAGAGTCCGACCTAGGGGGAATCACCCACTGTAGATAGGACGATTGCTTTTGATGGACATGATGTCACCTAAGGGAGCTGGATGTTTTCTGGAGTGTGTGGCAGTGTGCTGGGGTCATTTGGCACGTGTGGCAGCTTGGAGGAGCCCTAGAAGGGCCAATGTTTTGGTCTCTGGATGCTGTGTTTGCCCAAAAAGGGCCAACGTCTCCCTCAGAAGGGCCCGACGTCCCCCTTTTTGCTCATATTATGTCATCTTTTTAGCATTTAATGTAGAAACAATGTAAATCTTATTGTCAGCCTTGTTGGCTATTTTAATGACCTAAAATTTAATTAAAAGGTCATTGATTGGTATAAATAGAGGACGTTGCCTCTCATTTTAAATATAACATAACTCACTCTCTTGTGAGAGATCTACTTTTAGTCTTTTGTCTTGGTATTTTTCTCTTGGAAGTGAGGC
>ML803328.1:99029-117133 GCA_009831015.1 Picea engelmannii | reverse complement strand
CCATGAGCTTAGTATTATAGTCTGGACAAATTTCTACAAGAAAAAGGGTTCAAGAAAGGTATTGTTGACAATAACCTTTACATTAAGTCTGAAGGTGATAATTTACTAGTTGTTTTGGTTTATGTAGATGATATTATTTTTGGCTATACTAATGAATCATTTGTCCAGTGGTTTGCTAATTCTATGCAAATAGAATTTGAAATGTCCATGATAGGAGAACTGTCATACTTTCTTGGCCTACAAGTAAAACAAAGCTCTGCAGGAATTTTTATTTCTCAAGAAAAATATTTGAAAGAGATGTTGAAGAAATTTCAGATGGAAGATTCCTCTACAATTAGCACACCTATGGTGGTTGGTTGTAAGATGAGTAAAGATGATATCTCACCAGATGTTGATCAAAGGACATATCGCTCAATGATAGGCAGTCTTCTGTACATCACAACATCTCGTCCTGATATAATGCAAGCTGTTGGAATGGTAGGTCGTTTTCAGTCTGCTCCTAAACAAAATCATTTGGTAGTTGTCAAAAGGATATTTAAATACTTGAAGGGAACAATGACTTATGGTCTGTGGTATCCTAGAAATAAGAATTTCTAGTTAACTACTTATTCAGATGCAGACTGGGCAAACTATGTTGATGAGAGAAAAAGCACCAGTGGAGGAGCATTTTTTTTGGGTGACTCATTAGTTGCATAGCTTAGTAAAAAGCAAGGATCCATTTCATTATCCACTACAGAGGCAGAATACATTGCTACTGCTACTTGTTGCACACAAATTTTATGGATGATACAAACTCTTGCAGATCTGAAGGTAAATTACACTAATCCCATTCCAATTCATTGTGATAACACCAGTGCCATTAGTGTCTCCAAGAATCCTGTTCTTCATTCCAAGACTAAGCATATTCCAATCAAGTACCATTTTCTCATAGAACAAGTTACAAACATAATTGTTCAACTGAATTATATACCTTCCACAGAACAGATTGCTGATATCTTTACTAAACCATTAGCAACGACCCATTTTGGATATCTTCGTCAAAAGTTGGGGGTTATAATATCTTGTGTCTAATCTTTTCACCTGGTCAAGGGGAGTACTTATTGAATATCTGGTGTGTTTCCAAGATGCTTATAGTCGATAGGGGGAGTATGTTTTGCAACAAGATCAGGGGAAGAATGTTTCTTCTTTGACATTGATGTCAAAGGGGGAGAAAAGAGTTCGGGATGAGAGTCGAGTCCGAATGCATGTGGGTGATGAGAGTCGAGTCCGAATGCATGTGGGTGCTTGTGTTGCCATCAATGCCAAAGGGGGAGATTGTTGGAAAATATTTAATACACAGCGAATGGAAAATATTTAACAGACAACGAATGCTTGTCATTGATGGAAAGTACAACAATGAAGATGGCATGATTAACAGACAGGCAAATAAAATAAAAGTTCAGGAAGACCAACAACACAACAATTGTCTAAACGCAAAAATCCTCAGTCGTCAAATCGAGGATTGATCTAAACTGTTGATCAGGCATGATGAAGTCCATTTCTGATCGTTGGATCCCCTTCAAATTCCCAAAAGAACGAGAGTCATCAGATCGACAAGAAGAGCGCGCTGAAGAGGAGGGACTCATCAAGTTTGAGAAGCATTTCTGATCGTTGGATCCCATTCAAAATTCTTGATAGAACGAGGGTCGTCAGATCTGAATGTAGACAAGAAGAGATCGTTGAAGAGGAGGACAGATCTCAGGCGTTAGATCCAAGCGCAGGATCCGACCATCGTTGGATCAAGAAGAACTTGCACGTCCTTTAAGGTACAAGGAGAAGCGGGCGTAATCGCGATATGCAAAATCACGACTTAATCTAAGCCGTCAGATCAAGGTTGAATCTGGACCATTGATCTCAGTCCATATCGGAGTTTCGTGGATCGAGAGTTGAAGAGGTCAAAGAATATTAACATCAAGGATCGTGAAATCACGATATGAGAAATCGCGACTTAATTTGAGCCGTCAGATCAAGGTTGAATCTGGACCGTTGATTCCAGTCCATTTTCGAGTTTTGAGGATCGCGTGTTGGAGATGTCAAAGAAACAATGCAACAAGAACTTTGAAATCACGATATGCAAAATTGCGATTTAATCGCAGCCGTTAATTCAAGATCAGATTTGGACCATTGATCTAAGTCTATATCAGAGTTTCACGAATTGTGACATCGAGAGGCAAAGAAACCAATGCAACAAGAATGATGAAATCATGAAATCATGATTCAATCGCAGCCATTGAATCAAGATCAGATCTGAACCATTGATCTAACTCCATATCGAAGTTTCGCGAATCGCGACATGGAGAGACAAAGAACACAATGCATCAAGAATGCCGAAATCGTGAAATCACGATTCAATCATAGCCATTGAATCAAGATCAGATCTGGACCATGGAATCATAGGACATGTGGCAAGTGATCAAAATTTCACTGACTTGGGGTCAACGGAGCATAGTGTCGAAAATCATGAAATGAGAAATCGCGAAAGCACTTTTTGCATAGGCGCTTGGTTATGACCATAGTCATATTCGGGAAGGAGCTAGCGCAGAAAAGTTCTGTATCGGAACTTCAGAGATCGCGAAATGAAGTGTCAAGACACTCAACACAGGGTTTTCAAAATGCCAAAACCCGATTTAAAGGCAATGTCAATAAAATTCATCCAACGACGCAGATAAATTGGAGTATGATCGGAAGGTTACTGTTCTCTCTCACAGTTAACTCCTCAGTTACGAATCTGTTAGCGAAACAGACTCATGATTGCGAATCAGTTGGCGTTTCAGTTGCTCGGACAGTTGTCTTTCTTTTGCTGAAGGAAATGTGAAGTGCAACCGCCATGGATACGTGTATAAAAGAAAATGAGACAGACTGTGGAGGGTTGGTTGTTCTGTATGAGAAAAGAATAAAACTGTAAGAAAGGGAAAATCAGACAGTGTAGAGAGAGATGGAGAATATGCACAGTGTGAGATGAAACTCATAGAAGAGTAAAATATGATAAAGAGAAGTTGAAGCAGAGCAGAATGACAGAACGGGTTGATGCAGAGCAAACCTGCTAAACAGACAGAGGAAGAGAAGAACAAAAGAACAGTTTGTAGAAGACCAGATTTACAGATCAAAGAAAGATTGGTAAGAATTGATTTATCTTCATAGTTGACTACTTATTTATTCATTAATAATCTAGGGAGGTTGGGAGGTGCTCAGGAGGACTGTTTTCCTCATAGGTTCAAGTGGGAGCTTGAACACAGGAAGTTGTAGCTTCCATCTGGTTGCAGCCAGAGAAACCAGGGTGGCAGGGTGGTGCAAGGGAGAACAAGTGTTCTCTATTATATAGGTTGGAGCCTGTGCAACTGGAAGTTGGTGCTTCCATCCAGTTGGTGCTGGAACATATAGGGAGTCGGTGCTTCCTTCTAGTGGGTGCTAGAGAAACTAGGGAGTTGGTGATTCCTTCTAGTGGGTCCTAGAGAAACCAGAGAGTTGGTGCTCTCAAACAAGTTGCAGCTTGTAAAACAGAGGTAGTAACCTCACATTGAGTTGGTGCTCAATTAAAGCTGATGTACAGAACTTAAAAGACTGCCTATCATTTCAAAGAAGAAGAGGTTTTCTCCCTTTATGGTTTTCCTCATGAAAATCTGTCTCTGTGTATATCTTATGTGTGACTGATGTCTTTTACTTTTACTGTCCATATGCTATATAATGTTGATGATCACTTGAAGAAAGATTAAGAATGTTTTAATATTGTTAAGATTGTTTAAGCTCAAAGACAACTGATTCACCCCCACCTCTCATTTGTATTAGAAATTTGAACAAAACTACCACCGGACAGATGTGCTTTCAAATTTGAGTTTGGCGACCGTGAAGGAAAACAAGATTTCTCGAAAATCTTTTCATTTTTAGATATTCTGAAAAGGGATTAAAGAAGACTCCAAGGGGATACTTTTCTCAGTTAATCTAGACGATATCGAAAAGAATAAATGTAGTCTCATTGGATGTTTCTTTCAAATTTCAAAGTGAGCTTGAAAGACAACAAAGCGTGCTCATTAGGGAGTCCCAAGGGTAAGGCCAAGAATGATGGTGCATCAAAGGAATGAGGCTTTAACTCGTAATCATGACATGACTAACAAGGACTCCCAAGCCTATATTCATAACTGACAGCATGGATGCAAAAATGCGGCAAGGATCTACCTAGGGCATCCATGTAAAGGTAGGCTATACCACCTAATTACGACACTTATAGAGAAACAATGAAGGTTCTGTGTCACACTTTGATGGGATCGATCCTTTGATAAAGTGGAAAAGACAACAAGATGCATAAAGTGGAAATGGAATTCTAACTTATATGCATAAAGTGGAAATGGAATTCTAACTTATATGCAAAAAGTTGAAAAAATGACTTTTACCAAGGGATACCAAAAAGTGACACATCCCAAAAAAATTACCAAACCAAAAGGAAAAGAGTACCGGAATGTCCAAAAAGAAACCCAGAAATAGAATCAAGTGATCACCAAGCCAAAAAGAATGACAAAGGGGGTCATAAGGGGGTCAAAAGGGACAAAACATTCTAAACTAGAGGTTAACAACTCGTTTTGACCATTGGAATTTGAAAATCAACCAAAAGGTGAAAAACCCCCTTTGCTAAAAGAGTTGATTCTCGGAGCTTCAGTGGACGAAACAACATTCCACTTGGACCAAGTAAGTACAAATTCATCCCTCTTGCATTTCAAATCATTTTTATGCATTAGTTTTAAGTTTTAAGGGGGAACACTCTCCTAAAAAGAGTGGCCCTGCATGTACGTGGGTTGTCTAAGGCCATCTCGCGTATGTACTTGGACATGAAACCACCATCCCACATACATACACGATTGTGTAGGATATAACCCGCATACACCTTGAAACACTTTGAAAAAATCAAGATGCAAGTACTAACTTCCTCCACTTTTCCATGAAACATGATGTATATTCATTGGAGGGAGAGGGAGCATGAGGACATTGATATTTTGGTCGAAGATGACCCTATAGCCATCGCCGCACTAAAACATTGTGGACTATGGAAGTTTTTCAAATGTCCATTCATGATGGCACAACCTAGGCTTCTCCATTCTCTTGTTAGTAATCAGAGGGTTATCTGGCTTGAGAGATTCTATCCCAAGGTGAAAAATGGTAGGTTCCTCCAGAGTCAAAAAGTCTCCTCATAGATCAGGCTCGGGCATAGTTTCCTATGGTTGGGTCTCTTGGAACAACCCTTCTTGATCAAGTCTTCGCCTTAACGGTGGCGGAGGCAGCTCCAAAGTAATCGGCGACAGGCCTTGAATCCTTCACATCCGGTGGAGCTTTTGATCTTCCACTTTGTGAAATGATCAAATGACACAGTAAGGCTTGACTAGCATAGAACAAAAAGCACACACTAAAATTTTTCCTAAAGATAAATCAAGCAATCGATTATCTAGTAGGAAGGACAATTATGCCAATTGACACAAGAGAAACTAACCTATGTAAGTGAAACTTGAACATGGAAGCACCCTTTGGGTATACTCTGTGAAGCATGATTTTTTTACTTTGGTTATGGAAGTATGCGAAGATCAAGGAAGAAAAGAGAGAATGCGAACTTCGCGGAAGACACAGTGACTGTTACTGGGTCGAAGTGAGAAAAGGAGAAGAAAATACAGAGCGAAGTAAGTCATTGGCCGAGGAGATCAAGGGTGATAGATCAAAAAGAAAGAAGGATCATGGACAACTCAGAAAGTGGAAAAAGCCACCGTTAGGTGCTTTGGATCACCGCGCGAGAAGGAAGGAAAGATAGGCTGGTGAAGCCCTGAAAATATGGGTCAAATTGACCTAGAGTTTTTGTATCTATCATTTTGGGACACCTAGGTTTCAGTCTAAGGATGTCAGTGAGCTATTGTAATGTATAAATAAAATTCATGAGGACCTAGTTTGGGTTGGTACGGTATTGTTGAGTATAGTTGTATTGAGGATTAAAAGTGATTATTGTTGTGTGAGAGAGAAGTGCTAAGTGTGAGAGCCTTCTGGTATTGTAATATCTTCAATTGGGTGCGAAGATGGATCCTGCAGCTAGGTGCACAGGAAGGGGAGAGAAAGAGAGGAGAAGAAAGAGGATCTGCTAGCTAAGAGTGTAGACAAGAACTGTATTCTTTACCTTAGTATATTATAGCATAGTTCTGTGGATGTAGCCCTAGAGAGAGGGTGAACCACGTATATTTTGTGTTGTGTGTGATTGGTATTATGTCTCTGTCATTGATATACTGTAATTGCATTACTGTTCTAGATCTGATAAGTAGATGTGCAAGGTAGATCCAAGATGATAAGTGATATATAAATGTTGTGATTTTCTTGTGTTAGATCCACTTGATATTCCTTTTGGTTGTAGACATCTCTATCCTGCAACCCCCTCATAATTGCTTCGAATGAGACTACATCTGCCCCTGCGAACCTTGGGTCTGCCCCTGTGCCAAAAAATGGTTCTGTTGTCGGGACATGAATCTTCTTGAGGGAATCTCAAGATGGTTCCCATCGAAGACAGAGATTCAAAAGTGGATAGAGGATCAAGAAAAGGACTTTGTTGAAGCCCAGAACAAGAACCCTAATATTAGTACAAATAATTGGTTCGAGAAATATATCTTCACTGATATACACAAAATTTTCTTTAGGGGAATCCATCAGGAGCTATATGAGTGGCTAGCTAGATTAGCAGATACCCAGTTTGAGATCTGATCTAGACCTCCTGTGGTTTGAACGTCGGAGTTGATCAAGAAGGTCCAAAGAGTTGATAACATTGTATCACGAGCAGTAGATCATTGGCTCGATAGCACCATTTGAGGGTACATCACAGAGTTTGTTGTTGACATAATAGAATCATACAACCAAGCTGAGAGATACTTCTTCAAGGGACCCAAAGGAAAATTTTTACAATTCCTGAAGTTGAGACTCAAGATTCTGTTGCATGAGAAGAACATCTTGAAGATACAATAGATTGGTCAGATCTAGAAAGGCTAATGTTCAAGAATTCGAACAATGACAATGCCACAGAAGATGGACATACGCGCAGTGTGAGAGTGTTCTGAGAAGTTCACCTTGCAAACCTGTTTAAGCATAACTACGGGGAGGAGGGTTTCTACAGTGGAGAAGAGGCAGAACTGATAGACGAAGAACATTCAGAACCCGCTAGGGCAGAGGAAGGAAAATTTGAAGAGCTTCACTGGGGAGAACCTGAAACCTCAGAAACTGCACCAATCATCAAAGTAAGTACTGTTATCCCTCCTATTGATTGAGTAGTATTAAGCAACCAAAGTAATCCTAGTCACCAGAGTGTCCAGAGAACTGTCAAGAGTAGTCCACCACATATTCAGTCAGGAACCCTAGGAAGATCTATGGTAGATGAGATGGAGCTTCCTATATTTAGGGGAGATGGATCTGAATATCCTACTCAACACTGGTTCCTATGTGAAGCCGTATGGAATATTAAAAATGTCACTGAAGAAGCTGTCAAAAGAACCCAATTTAGTACCACTCTGAGGGATCACGCACTGAGTTGGTACATGAAGCTTGTTCAAGGACATTCACAGCCTAAGCCACTGAATCAGATTAAGAATGTGCTATTGCAGAGTTCAAGAAACCTACGTCGGATTCGCAGTGTATTACAGAACCGAAGGAGATCAAGAAGAAGGTGGTCAATTTCATTTGGGAATTAGATCAGAGATTCAAAACCTTAACAAGTCGATTGACTTTTCAGATCCCAGATGAATAGAGCAAAGAATGGTTCATTTCTTACCTCTTACCACACATCAGATCCCCTTTGATGCAAAATAATATTACTTTGCAGTCTGAGGCACTGGAGATCACCATGGAATTAGAATCAACCCCTATGGAAGAATTCATCTCAGATATGAGTCAGATCTTGAGTCAGTTGACTAGTTTGTCTCTACAGGTCGAAGATATGAAGAAAGACAAGGGAAAAGATAAAAGAGAAGACATATGGTGTGTCAGATGTAAATCAGAAGGCCATGAAAAGGAACATTGTCCCCTATTCAATGAATACATGGCTTTTGGAGCTCTGAGCCTTTTGAAGAAAGTCACCTTACCTTGGTGCGAGGTATGCAAAAACAAGCATCGCCCTGGTGAGTGCTACTACATGCAAAAGTATGTTTAGACACCTAAAAATTTTTACTGTACATTCTGTAAGTCCATAGGACATGATGATATGGATTGTAGGGCTTACGATCTCATGCATGAAAGTTCCAGAGACATATACAAGATTCAAAGTGAAGTACAACAATAAGGGAACACTACGCAATATAACTCTCATGGGAGAGGAAAATTCAATCCTCACGGTGGATTTAGAGGAAGAGGAAGAGGAGGAGGAATGGGTTGAGGCCAAGGATAGATCATCTTTTATAATTGTGCACAACCAGGACACCTTGCAAGGGATTTTCAGAACCCTTGTACCACTTGCAGCTACTGTAGCTCGTTTTAACATGTTATAGAAGATATTCCTGTGCTGCTAGCTAAGCTTCAGGAGAGACGAGGACCTCAACAGAACCCGCAAGTGTAACTGATATATGATGAGCCTCGAGGAGAAGACACTAGAGTCACCGTTATAACTAGAGGGGGTGTTGTTACAGGAGAAGATAGACTGACCCAAGGGAAGAATACGAAAGATTCAGGAATCCGAAAAGCTACAGAGAAGACACAAATGTTTGTTGCAAGGAAAGAAAGACAAATTATTGAGGAGGCAAGAAAAGAATTCAGAGGAGACCAAGGCTCTTCATCAAAGACAATACCAGAAGTGAAATAATATGGAATGCCTCTGGCATTTGATCAATTTTCTTCACCAAAAGAAGGAAAAGAGGTAAGCAAGCTCATGGAATTTTATATACTTGTATTAAGTTGATTCAGGATGAAAGCGTTGTACAAGAGTTACAAAATTTAATTAGACAATATGAGCTAGGAAAGATAGACCTCTTACTGAATAGGGAAATACACCAAATCGGTAAGAAGAGAAGGAAAAATAAGGAATTACATTTGAATGCTCAAATAGGAGAGTATGAGATAGATTATGTAGTCCTTGACTTAGGGTCGGAGGTCAATGTCATGACAAAGAAAAATTGGGCACTGATGGGAAAACCGAAGTTTATCTATTCTCCTATCAGGCTTAGGATGGCTAATCAACAAGTTGTAAGCCCTTTTGGTAGATTAGAACATGTCCCTGTGGACATCGACGGAGTAAGAACGTTTGCAGATTTTGAGGTAATTAAGATAGTTGATGACAACTGCCCTTATCCTGAGGGATGATTTTAAGGATGGAAATTTATTTTAAAATGTAGAAACCTTGGTGAATCTTACTAATCCTTCATATGCTAATTATAAATGTTTGGCGATATTTTTGTAAAAATATTCAAATTTCTAAGGATTTTATATAGTTTTTATAAAATTTTGGCTATTTTTAAGGTAAAATAATTTTATGCTATAGAATTTAGGTTAATCACTTTTAAAATAGCGAGTCTCGTTTTTGGAAAAACCATGGAAAATTAGCCCATGAGAGAAGTTTTAGCCCCTAAAATCATCCATGCTTATCTTGCGCTATTAGGAATTGATTGGGCCTTCAATAATTCCACTGTGGTTGATTTAAAGAAAAGACGTACTACTTTTAAAAGAGATGGTCTTAGGGTCATTGCACCTTTAGATCCAGATGAAGGTCATCGATACACAAGGCCCATTAGAAAAGAAGACCGCTCATAATAATTGGAAAACATATAGAAATTAACAGCCAGATAACAGGATTACATTAATCCCACAGCCGATGGAAACCTAAGATGGAGAAATGACAACGTATGCTCTTCAGACTCAAAAGAAGCATCGGAGAATTGGCAGAATAAGATGTATGAAGTATCTACAAGAAGATGTGCTAGATTAACTAGAGAAGTCCATTGGATTGTCACAACAGTAAGCAACTTACCCACCTTTGATGGTCTGAATCCTTTAGAAACCTTCTTGTCGAACTTTGAAGAAAGTGTACCAATACAACAAAGATTATTGGCAATGGATGAGGCCTTGAAAGCCAGACCAGCAAGATGATGGGGGACACACAAAAAAAAAACATTGCAGACTGGGTACAATGTCGTACCCTGATGACAGTGCGGTTCTCAACACAAGTAGAAGGCTGCAAAGTTTGATACACATGTTGAAGTTTCCCAAAGGACCATGTGCAAAGATGTGAGGAAGCAGCAGTCAAAAGCTAGAATAATGCAAACGTGAAGTCGTGATATGATCTGGGCTGTCCATTTTAGAAAGACACATGGCTCGGGATCTGACTGATCATGATTTCGCGACTCGAAGGTTTGAGCATGGAGTACAGCGTGAATTTGCAAAACGCGAAATCGCAACGCACCTGAAAGTTGGGCCCATGATCATAGCCCATGGTCACATGGAAGAAGAGCCATAAATAAAGGGAAAGTGCTTGTCAAGTGGCTGGAAATTGACGTTGTTCGAGCAACTGATCCTGGTCATCATTTTCAAGGCAAATCCGACCGTTGATCCATATGGGTTGTTTTGTGATTTTGAGCATCGGGATATTTGAAAGAGAGGGGAGTGAAAAGTCCCTAATTGTGAAATCTCAAGTTTTCATATGAGATAAGCATGAGTTCATGGCCCACGGTCACATGGGGAAGGGAGAAATGAGTTGCGCAATGAATCAGAGCACCCGAGTTGGTCATAGAGAAAGATCTATGCGACCTCGAGGCACCAGAATTGACTCAAAGGAATTATGAGTTCTCTAGGAACATTCATGGGTGTCAGGCCTTGTACTGATCCCAATAAATGTTGTTAATGAGAATGAAGAAGGTGGTTGAAACCTTGTTTCACCACATAAATGGAAAGTATGGAAAATATTACCGTGAAGGGAAGACTGTCATCTGAAAGTTCCTTGTCATGGATTTTCTTGTGAAGCCCATACTGATTCAATCTTGTGTCTAACAGAAGAATGCAAGTGAAATATGACAGAAGAAGATGCAGATGCCAAGCCTTGAATGCAATGTCCAGAGTGTTCTTCTGAAGGGACCAAGTTGTCTTGAGTATAAATACTCAGTTTTGATATTTTTTTAGGGTCAATGGTAGAGCAAAGCTCCCGTATTGTAAAGTTTTAAATCAAGATTTTGGTTCTCTGGTTATGCCTTTGTAATATGAGATTTCTTGTTTAATGACAATCAACTTCCTTGCCCCCTCTTGTTTCCCTTCGATGCTGAAAGAGTTCATGATTGATTGATTCACATGAATTATTGTGACTATATTATGATGAATGTTTGATTATAGTGTTGTTGTAATTCCTTTCTGTTTCTTTGAGACTTGAATTTCAAGAAGATCTTGTGTTGAAATTTTTCCTCCTCTGTTGCTTGGACCTGATGTCCGTAGCAGAACTTTACATTTTCTCACCAAATATTTCCTCTTACTCACCTTTACTACAACCTACTGACTGAATTTAAACTAAGACCTCACTTGTTTGTGCATACCTGTCCAGTTTTCCGAGTTAAGACGATATTTTATTAAGACTGCGCCCATTTGAACTTTTTTATAACCAACCTGTGACATAAAACTCTGATAGGTATCGGGCTTACCTCTGCCCCAATCCAGAGGTGACTTCTGGTGCTAACAAAAGGAACTATTTTCTAATCAATAATGCATGCAGGAATGAGATTTTTCAGCCGAGGTAGCCATGGCAGAGGTAACCGAGGAAGAGGTAATTGTAGCAGGGGACCTAGAAGGCCTATATTCTCCATTCACTTTGATGTTGACTCGCAAGAGTTAGGTGAGATATTTCAGGCTGGGTTTTTCAATTGGATTGCGCAAGGAGTGGTACAACCTAGGCATGAAAGGCCTCCCTTACAAGCTCCACAATCCCCCGGTATTCTCATACCCCCTCATGTCTCATTTCAACCCGAGGTTCCCAAAAATGATGGATGGCAAGAGATTGTCCACCCGACAGTCTTCCAACATCGTGGCTGGTCCAATTTGTCTTTACCTGCTCCCCTTCCTATCAATCAGATTGTCCAAGCTGCACCTTTCCACTCTCCAGTTCATTCCTCCCATGCTAGAAAAAGGTTGAAAATTGAGGCACACCATGACCCTTACAAAGGAAAATCCATTGCTACCCCTTTCTCACCCTCCAATGGCTCTGATAAATCCATGTCCTCCTGGATGCATTTGAGGGACGATTATTCTCATGTGATCAACAAGATTAGGCTTAAACGACCAACACAACCAAGGGAATATTCAAAGAGATCAAGGGGTGACAGCAACAACAAGGGAAAGATTGCATCTCAGAGTGGAAAATACGGTTTTTGAGTTTTTATTTTATTTATTTTTTATGACAGTTGACTTCAAAAGTTTTGGACAACGTATTTTTTTTGGATATATGAGTACTGTATTTTTGAAAATAATTTCAAATATCAATGAGATAAATTGTCAAACATGAATGTGATGATGGGAGTCACAAGGAGGGATGTTTTGTTTAATTGGCTAAGTTATGTTATGATTGTTAAGAGCTAAAAGAGAGTCACAAGGGGTCCCACCTACTAGTTATTATTTATTTAAAACACTTATTATGATTTATTCCTTTTCACGCTAACTAAAAAGTTGGTTGAGTTTTAGTTAACTTAACTAATGAAGTAGTTCAACTAATTCAACCAATTCTAATTTGATTAAAAGCAAAAGGAAAGGGAGGAGCAAAGGGAGAATAGAAGAAGAAGCATACTAAGGTTTTCTCTTTGAGTTTGTGTTGAGATAGTTCAGTTTTCATTCATTCCTTAATTGATCATAGGCCTAATTCTTTTTTATGATATCATGGTCATATTGTAAACAACAACATTTAGGGATGAATTACATCATTCAGGCACTTGTTTTTCAGAGGTGTTAATCTATTTCTGATATTTTGTTTGTGAATTAGTTTTCATGACTGACAAAGGCTATTGTTCAAAGTCGAGTGGGAAGCAATCTGTGCCAAGTTGATCCATCTTTCAGAGTTCAATTTTTGGTTTTCTCTCAGAGGTCCTTTTGTATGTTTCATCAGGGACATCTAAGTTTGGCTTTGGTCCAAAACTTCTTCACGAAATTTTGTAAGGAAAATGACTCTTTGATGAATTGGAATGAAATAAAGGATTTCTTTATGTCTCATATGTCTTGATTATCAACTTGGTGTCTTTACTTCTGTCTCTATATTTATTTCAACAACTGTTATATTTTGAAAATCATATAAATAATGAATTTTCGAGCAAGCTTTTATTTATAAAAAAGACTAGCCTAAGAACTTGTAATCAATACTTGTGAGTTAGGATATTAGTTTCGATGGCTATAAACATAGGGTGATATTTCCTTATATTTTTCTTTAGCCAAGCATAATCTGAAAATGCTTGAGTAAGATGATTTCATATCTTTTCCTCAACATTTATTTGGCGACCATACTAGGGATATCTTCAATATCTCTCTAGTTAATTTTTATGCTTGATTAGCATTGATACATCTATTTTTTCTAATATTGATTCTTTTATTGTTTTATTTCTTAATGACTATGCCTGTTACAAGGTAGCCCAATATTGAGCCCAATCTTCAATGTCAGACCAACATTGCTTTGAATTTGTTTAACACCATTTTAGACACTGCCAATACCCGTGTTGAGCTTAATCATTCATAGGCAGCAATTGAGCGAGATATTAGTTCCCAAGAACATTGGGAAACTAGATGAAGAAAACCTAGAAATCGACAGTAACCTTCTTGTTCCTTCAGTTTTGTCCCTTCTTTGATGTCCTTAGACTCTCATGTCTCCAAAAGAAGAAGAGGCTTATCACCCGAAATTAATCCTATTGCTGAAATAGGAAGAAATGTTGTGTTGTCTGCCCAACAAAGTGCTCTAAGGAGAAATTTGTCTGATTCATCCAGTTCGTTTTTGTTTCCCTCACCTATCATCCATAAGATGGCATCTAGTGGTGGCTCTGGTGGCACTGGAAGTATTTCCTCTTCTCAGTATTCATCTTTGTCAGTGATTGGTAGATTATATAGCCACCATATCCCTGTCCAATCTACCACATATCACACTAAAGTCATTAAAAAGTATGGGCTTTTCCAGTTTGAAGAAGACGCCACAACCACACTGTGGCATGTGTCCTCTCCTCTTAACCTAGCACCTTTTACTCATCCACTTCCTAAATTCAAAGAACATCTTCCTAGGTTTTTGGGAAATAACACTGTCACTACAAACAAGCACCTGGTGGAATTTTCTAATGCTCGTCACAACATAGGGGCCATTGACAACGATACTTGAATGTGCTTATTCGTCAACTCCTTGGAAGGAAATGTGTTGGCTGATTTCTTTGACCTTCCTCCTAAGATTATGTCTACTTGGAAGGATTTAATCTATTGGTTCAGATCCACTTATGGGCAATCCAAAAACCCAATTGAGAAGTTACGGAAATACAATAACATTGCCTATAAGGATGGTGAGACCATCAAGTCGTTTATCTTGCGTTTCACTAAGTTATGCAATCGGATTCCTGAAATCATTCTACCTCAGAACCAAGATGATTTCATGAATTACTACAATGCATTACCTTCCCCCTACCGTCATAGGCTTGAAGAAAAAGCCATTGATAATCTCGGTTTTGCTCTGCATACTTGTTTAGAGTATGAAGAACAACTTGAAAGAACAGGTCTTCCTCAAGGAGAATCGGTTAAATAGATAGACATGTCAGGCCTCTTACAACAAGTACAATATATGAACAATTGTATGATAGGGTATGAGCGAAAGGGGACTGTCTTCCCTCTCACCCCTGGAGCTTCATCCTCTTCTACACCTCCCTTTATAAATCCAATTGAAAATAATTTTCATCCTAAAGCTATCTTGCCTCGAAGTTGGTGTAAATTTTGTGAGGAACACCATGAGAAAGAAACATGTGAGGTAAGGAAGAGTGCCAGATTAGGATGTGACCTTATTTTTGTGTGTACACCCTAAAATAAGTACAACCCTTAGTATTTAGGTAATTGATATGCTAGTAAGCAATTACTCAATCATCTTGGGATAAGATTGGCAAACCTTAACAGGTGGATACCTCTCGCTCGACGGGACACATTTATCCATTCCCCAGAAAGGTAAAAACATTATAGTCCTTAGAGAGGGAAGGATTTCACCTTACATAGAGAGTGTTCCATAGCCTAATGTAAACTATCTCAAAGAGGACATAGGAGTGTATTCCATGTTTGCTGAGGAGGATAACATTCCCTTGGAACGAATCAATTTGGATGATGGTATGTGGCACATGCATTTTGATGGCTCATGCTCAAATGAAGGAAATGGAGCTGACATTGTCTTGATTTCTCATGTAGGAAAACTTCATAACTTTTCTTATAGGTTAGAGTTTTCTTGCACGAACAATGTCACTGAATTCAAATCTTTGTTATTAGGCATTGAAAACACCTATAACCTTGGTTGTGGTCACCTCTTAGTTTTGGGTATTCCGAGCTTGTTGTGAACTTTGTGCGTAAGATATACTCTCCTAGAAACAAGTTGATGAAACGATACACCCAAACTATTTGGGCGCTTCTGTTGAACCTATTATCTTTCAACATCACTCATGTTAAGAAGGAATTGAACTCAATAGTTGATTGGTTCGCTATCTTTGCAGCTTCTCCTAATCAAAAAAATTTTCCTCATAGACCTGATTGTACTTTTCAATCTCTATATCATCTGCATATCCCTAAAAATATATAATCTCAACAGGTTTTCCCTAATGATCAGAACATTTCTTCTTTCATTCAAAATGAACCTCTCAAGCCCAAGGAAATTATATCCATAGAAGATGACAAGATTCCTAAGGGCTTGAATCCTCTTGAGAGTTCGTTTTCATTGAGTGATGTAGGAAATAAAGAGAAACAAAAAGAAGAGGAGTCAGAAAGGAAGGTGGGTGAAACCATCTCCTTGAACATTGGGACACTCGAGGCTCCAAAGAATGTTAAAATAGGTGCCCAATGTTCTGATGAAGAGGAAAGGAAGTTTACCAAGCTACTTGGTGAATTTCAAGAGGTTTTTGCTTGGTCTTATGAGGATATTCATGGTTTTAATCATGGTCTTATACATCATGCCATCCTCATCAAGGAAGGCATACAACTAGTTAGGAAAAAACAAAGACCTGTCAACCCTGCACTAGAAGCAATTATTCAAAAAGGATTGGGAAAAATCTTGAAGGTTGGTATCATCCTTCCAGTCATGTGCTCTGAATGGGTTTCAAATTTCGTCCATGTCCGAAAAGACGCTCAACATATAAGTTTTTGCGTTGATTTCCACGCAATTAAGCGAGCTATTATGAAAGGTTATTCTACACTCCCTAACATAGAAATGATTTTGCAGAAGGTCACAGGGTCACATATGATGTCCTACAACACTAATGGTTCTCACTTGAAACATTACGTGGGACCAACATGAAAATTTCTAACGTTGTCTGGATATTCTGTATACTAGTTGTCTAGACCTGCTTTCAGTTTTTTGTTATTTTCTTTTCTACTTACAGTAGTTTGATTTCTGCTTTCTGTTTTTAGCAATTTCCTTTTGCTTTTACATTTCTGTCATTTTATCTCCATTGAGACTCAAGATTCTATTGCATGAGAAGAGCATCTTGAAGATACAATAAATTGGTTAGATCTAGAAACGCTAATGTTCAAGAATTCAAACAGTGACAGCGACACAGAAGATGGACATACGCGCAGTGGGAGAGTGTTCCGAGAAGTTCACCTTGCAAACTTGTTTAAGCATAACTATGGGGAGAAGGGTTTCTATAGTGGAGAAGAGGCAGAACTGATAGACGAAGAACATTCAAAACCCGCTAGGGTAGAGGAAGGAAAATTTGAAGAGCTTCAGTAGTATTAAGCAACCAGAGTAATCCCAATCGCCAGAGTGTCCAGAGCACTGTCAAGAGTAGTTCACCACATATTCAGTCAGGAACCCTAGGAAGATCTATGGCAGATGAGATGAGGCTTCCTATATTTAGGGGAGATGGATCTGAAGATCCTGATCAACACTGGTTCCTATGTGAAGCTGTATGAAATATTAAAAATGTCACTGACGAAGCTGTCAAAAGAACCCAGCTTAGTACAACTCTGAGGGATCGTGCACTAAGTTGGTACATGAATCTTGTTCAAGGACATTCACAGCCGAAGCGACTGAATCATATTAAGAATGCATTGATTGAAGAGTTCAAGAAACCTAAGTCGAAGTCGCAATGTATTACAGAACTGAAGGAGATCAAGAAGAAGTTGGCCGAACCCATTTAGGAATTCGATCATAGATTCAAAACCTTAACAAGCCGATTGACTTTCCAGATCCCAGATGAATAGAACAAAGAATGGTTCATTACTTACCTCTTACCACACATCAGAGCCCCTCTGATTCAAAATAATATTGCTTCACAATCTGAGGCATTGGAGATCACCATGGAATTAGAATCAACCCCTATGGAAGAAACCATCTCAGGTATGAGTCAGATCTTGAGTCAGCTGACTAGTTTGTCTCTACAGGTCGAAGATATGAAGAAAGACAAGGGAAAAGATAAAAGAAAAGACATATGGTGTGTCATATGTAAATCAGAAGGCCATGAAAAAGGAACATTTTCCCCTATTCAATGAATACTTGGATTTTGGAGCTCTGAGCCTTTTGAAGAAAGTCACCTTACCTTGGTGCGAGGTATGCAGAAACAAGCATCTCCCTAGTGGGTGCTACTACATGCAAAAGTATGTTCAGACACCTACAAATTTTTACTGTACATTCTATAAGTTCGTAGGACATGATGATATGGATTGTAGGGATTACGATCTCATGCATGAAAGGTCAAGAGACATATACAATATTGAAAGTGAAGTACAACAATAAGGGAACACTATGCAATATAACTCTCCTGGGAGAGGAAAATTCAATCCTCGTGGTGGATTTAGAGGAAGAGGACAAGGAGGAGGAATGGTGTAACGACCCTTGATTATTAAGTATAATTAATTTAATAATATAATCCTAAAAGATTAGCTAAACTACA
>ML803328.1:55371-69143 GCA_009831015.1 Picea engelmannii | reverse complement strand
CTAAGCCAACATCCTACTTGTTTTGAGTTTTGCAACCTCTGTTTACAAGATAATATTATATAGGGACCTTGTCTGATAACCTAGGTTGTTTTTCTTGCAAGAGTTGTAGAGAAGAAGAAAATATTCTTTAGACCCCATCCACCAAGGGCCTTTGGATTTGCAATCCAATCCCAACGAACATAGGGTAAGACTTTTTTGACCTTATTGCCCTGCCAAAGATAAGTAAATCACAATTTCCTCAATTTATCCAGAGTGCCTTTGGGAATCTAGTCTAAAGACATCCAGTAGACCAGAATAGCTTCTAAAACCGACTTTAGTAATACTAGCCTCCCAACCCTTGAGAGCCATCGATGGCTCCAAAATTTAAGTCGTTTCTCCAATTTAGCTATAAGCCACCGCCAATCGATCTTCCTATAATCATTTGGTTTTAATAGAAATCCGAGGTATTTCAACCCTTCATCAATATCAAGGACTTGAAAGGGAAGTCTCTCCAGAATGTAAATTGTTTCCTCTTCATCCAGCGAAGAGAAATTGATACATGACTTTTGTTTTTTTATTTCCATGTCAGTGGCTTGTTTGAAGAGTAATAGACCATCCCATAGTTTTCCAATATCCTGTCTTGAGCCATCATAGAATATTAAAATTTCATCTACAAAGAGTAAGTGTGATATGTATAATCCCTGAGAGATTTTGATGCCTCTAAAGCTTCCAATAGATTTGGCTTCGTTCAAGTAATGACTAAGACACTCTGCGACTAACAGAACGAGAAGTGGAGAAAGAGGACATCCCTGTCTAAGCCCTCTTTCCGCCTTGAAAAAAGGGGTGGTTGAGCCATTGATCAGGAGAGAGAAGGAAACTGAGGATAAACAAGCCATTATCCAATTTGTAAAGGCTACTCCAAACCCAAGATGAATAAACAACATGCGAATATAGAACCAGTTTACCTTATCGAAAGCCTTTGAGAGATTAATTTTTAGTGTTGCACCTTTGATTTTTTTAAGTTTCATGTTGTGTAGACCTTCCTGTGCCACTCTGATTGCTTAATGAATCAATATTCCTTTCAAAAACCTAAACTGTTCCCCCAAGATATGTCGTGAAAGAGTATCTTTTAAACGAAGGCTAATGACTTTTGAAATGATTTTGTAGATGTAGTTGCAAAGAGAGATCGCATGAAATTCATCAAAAGTATCTGGATTATCAGATTTTGGGATTAGAGAAATAAAGATGGCATTTAAAGGTTCATGAATATGCCCATTTTGTCGATATTCCTCCACTACTTTTAGAATATTGTTCCCTAACAAATCAAAGAAACCCAGAAAGAATTCAATCAACCATCCATTTGGACCTGGACTCTTCCCTTTCTGGAAGGATTTCATGACAGCTAGTAATTCTTCTTCAATGACCAGAGCCATTAGTGAATCCCTCTCCTCTTCCTCCACAAAACATGGGTTGCTTTCACAATTTCCCCGATTAAGGAGCCTGACTGAGCTTTGAACAGTTCTTTAAAATGAGAGATCCCCAAAGTTGAGAGCCCTTAGAAAGTGTTGACCAGTTGGTCGTCCCTCTGAGTGAGACCCCAAATGGTATTATTCAATTTCATACATTTGGAAAAATTATGGAAGAATTTTGTGTTCTCATCTCCACAAGTGAGCCAAATAACCCTACTTTTTAGTGTCCATAAAGCTTCCTTGTCAGCCAAAATATTTCTCCACCAAAGTTCCACTTGAGCAAGTTCTTCCCTAGCTTCCCTGAAAATGAAGCCAATATCAGGTTCAACCTGCCAATCCAAGGTCTTCTTTTCAAGAGAGAGAAGCTCCTGGTATTTTATTCTTTTCTCATGCGCCCATGAGATGGTATCCTATTTAACTTTCATTAGATTTTCTATAAAAATAATTGTTGCATGCGAGTTGTGTAGAGGTCCAATGGGAAGCCACAAATTGCGAACTAAGGTCTAATACTCAATATACTTTAGCCAACCTTTGAATAATTTGAATGGGTTGGGTGTGCATCGGGTGTTGCCCCTTAATTCCAAAACAATCGTGTTGTGATATGATTCTCCCCCACTAGCGACCCATTGATGGGCAAGGCCCAAGGAATCAACCATGTCCTCCGACAGTAGAAACAGATCCAAATGTTTTGCTACTCTAGCATCACCATTCCTCAAATTCCTCCAAGTTGGTTGTAGTTTAACCGAAAGCAGATCCAACAATCCCAAGTTATCAAGATAATGTGTGAAATAGACAATAAAGGAATCTGGAGTCGATCGGGGGGCCCAGACCTCCGCCGCTCCCAAGGAAAAATTTAGGTCCCCTCCCAAAATAGCCCCTGCCTAAGAAACCCAAGGGAATAAGGCCAGAGAATCCCAATATCATTTTCGCTCAGCATAGGGACCATAAATATTGATGAGCACCAAGGCACGCCCTAGCTCCCTAGAGAATAAAATGAGACCAATACCCGATTCGAAGCCCCAAACACTATCACATATATCACTCTTGAGTATCCATCCTATGGAAATACCCCGAGAGAATCTTTGGCATCAACTGCCACAAATGACCAACCAGGAAGAAGTGTTTTCAAAGAACGTACCACTACCTCACTGACTCCCATGGTTTCGTGGAGAAAGATTATGTCTGGGTTGCTTACAGAAACAAGTCTTTTCAGAGACAATTTTTTAGTCGGGCTCGCCAAACCCTTGCAGTTGAGGGAGAGAATTTTCATGAGGTAACCAACTCTTGGGGTTTCTTTTCTCTAAGAGCCCATTCAATGAAGGATTGTCTTCCCGAAGCCACATCGATTTTGGCTCGGTCTTGAGCCAGAAGAAAGTGTGAGCGTATGCCCCGTCCCTGCGAGGAATACAAATCTTGATTAAGAGACCCCAAGCCAGTCCCAATATGATCATCCACATCAAAACCACTCAGATTTTCAGAGAATATAGCCCTATTGCGAAGGGTATAACGGATCCTCGATCCCTCCGGAGACTAAGAACTAGAGGAAGACTGAAAAGCAGAGAGAGAGGAAGTCCCACCAAAAGGACTAGGAGGGGAGGGTAGGGGAGAGTCAGTCTCCAAAGGTAAGGATACAAAGGTGGAAGATGACCCCCCAAGGAAAAAATTCGTAGGGGTCGTCGAAACTAAGGGATCCCCGGACGAACAGTTAACAAATGACACTTGGCTCTAAGTAACCAAAGATGTGCTAATCAGAGAAGGGAAAATAGCTCCAAAGAGAAGGGAGAAAAAAGCCGACACAGGGTGGGGAAGCAGAAAGGGAGAAGGAATCCCCAATGAAGGAGGGAGGTCTAGTCCTAGAGTTCCCAAAGGAAGTGAAAAATCAAAAATAGAAGATGCAGCCAGAGGGAAAGAGAACTGTCGCTTACCCGACGTCAGATGAGTTCTTCAACAATCCTGTTGAGAATATTTCTGATCCTTTGTGAGTGTCAGGTCTCTGAACACTGAAAAAGGACCCACAGGGGGTGACATTTGTCACCTTCTAACCCTACCTGAATCCCCAGTCGGAGAGATCCCCGCCGGTATACCTCCAGTGACCTCGTAGTCTTGTCCTAATCTGTCTAGCCCTGGGCCTGTTCCAGCATCCAAAGTGCCTCAAATTTGCCCTTAAAAGGAATTTTTCAGTCCACTACTCCATGCCCATAAGCATGGAATCTATGGCATCTAAAGGGAATATCTTCATAGTCTAGGGGCTAAACAAAAGTACCAAAGGTCGTCTTAATTTTCTTCTCCTTTAAAATACCCAGTCGGAGGTCCATCTGCACCAAGATCTTGGCTACTTTCATAAGCCTCATTTCTTCAAAAGAGTAGTTATCCTCTAGGAAATCGTTGAGTCTTCTACCAATGGTCGAGAAGCGCGCAATGTTCCAAAATTGCATAGGAAGGCTCGGTAACCGAACCCAAACCAGAACCACATCAACTCTTTCCATTTTGACATAAAAAATTGGGGTCCAGCGCTTAAGAACAATAGGGGTTCCTGCCATTGTCCAAGTTTTAGAGAGAACCCATTCCACATCCGAAGAGGCCTTGAAAACAAAAGAGAACCATCCCCTGGCTAACAACCGAGCACTAGCAAAGGAAGTAAGTTTTGTGCCCCAAGAAGTTTCCACCCAAGAGTGAAGAAAGCCAGTTCCCAACCTTTTGCCTCTTGCTCTCCCTACAACAATGATTTCAGAGAACTCGACCACATGATCCATATCAATGTCCTCTCCAAAAACCAAACAGTCTGGATCGGTTCATTCCCGAGCGCACTGTGAACTCCTAGGAGTCGAGCGCTTTGAACCCCCAAAATCCTTCGAGCGTTCTCGTCCTCCTTTCTTTACCAAACCCTTGGATCCCTGACCTAGAGGAGTTTCAATATGGTTGGAAACCCTACCAGGGGAAGGTTCCCTCCCAAAGTAAGCACCTACCATCGTCACTGGTTCCAGGAAATATCCCTAATCGTTGATGATCTCTAAGGGTGAGAAGTGGGCTCTAGAGTCATCCTCCACCAAATACTTTTGTGGTGAGGCCCAATAACCAACATTAAATAAATCCCCAGGCTCAGATCCGATGCACTTAAGTAAACCCTCTAATAGTCCTGGAAGTGGCTCCAGCCCAGCCTTAAGACCCACCAAAGTTGTTGCTGATGGTCCAAATGTCAGCCCACTCGAAAAAGACAAAGCAAGCAAGGTGTGTTTCCCCATAAAAATGTCAGATGTCAGAGGTATGTTCAAACCCTCTGGGATCATCTCTTCTAATCCCAATTAAATAGTGATAGGATTGTCTGGGGCCCCAGAAACTGGTCCACCCACCACAGTGCCTGAATCTGATGTTGCACTTGATTCCATGTCGATCCAGCCAAAACCAAAAGATGCATGGAAATTCTGGCTTCCAAGCTGAACTCGATTCAAAACCCAAAGAAAGTTAGGTCCTGCCTCGATCACCCTATCTAAAATTTTCCATGCACTCTCGGTCCCAGCCAAGATAGACTAGAAGACAGACCCCTGCCCAGGCACCGATCGCTAGGCCGAACCTCCACAGTTGCCTAGACTCCTACCCAGCCACCATTGTTTCAAAACCCTCCAACCCAGCCACCATCATCAAAACTTTCATCACTGTGACATATAAATCATCTATAACACATAGACATACATAAATAAAGAATGGTAGATAGAGAGAGGACATTCTTATTTTAGTCTATTTATATATTTTCTCCAAGATTCGATCACACAATAGATTCTTTAATTTTGTATAAAGAATAAGGTTCAAATATCCAATTATCTACAATTTATAGGTCGCAAGATCATAAGGAGATGATTAATCTATCTATATAAATCAATTCATTCCTTTTAAAGATCATGCAAAATAGGATTAATCTATCTATATAAATCAATTCATTCCTTTTAAATATCATGCAAAGCTAATTGGGATTGGCATGGAGAATGGATTATATAAAAATAAAAAAGATGAGGAAGGATGCATGACTATGAATTAGAGAAAAAATAACCCCTTTAATCTAAAATATTTTGAAGGATAATAAATAAATATACAAAAGAAAACCCCAAATACAAATCAATACATATCATGTGGCGATCACATGTAGCTATTTTTTTTCTTATACTTCTCAATTTTCTTGACCACTACTCATAGGTGCCTTGTTAATATTTATGATTCTCAATATTCTAGCTTCCAACCAAATATTGTACGGATAATCACATAGAGACTACAAGGATAAAAATCCATGATAGTGCATGAAATCCATTAAAGTGCATGGGGAGAACAATCAAGAAAATTGCATACTAGAAAAAACGCACTGTAAATTAACCTTTGGTCCATTGGATCCATTTCCCCATCACAAAGTTCTATTTGTTTTTCATTTCAAACTCCATCATCAACTACAATATCAACTACAATGTAAGAATTCAAAGTCTGACACCAAGAATGTTTGAAAACTTCCAAAACCCCTCACTTTTAGTGTCTTTTTCTTATATATTTCTCGTCTCTTGTTTCATCCTATGATACCCATTTCCATTTCCACACAAAAATATCACAAAGTAAAAATTAAAAAAACAAGCATGTGCACATAACCAGAAAATAATTTCATTAATCAACTCAAACAACATGAACATGACATAAACAAACTAATGAAAAAATCAAATCACATGGTCACACTAAATCAAAATATAAAAAAAAATGGATCCTGAAATGGAGATGATCCATAATAGCAATAGGGAGTAACGACCTAGAGTTGAATAAAAGAGAATAGATGGATGGATAAAATAAAAAAGAGTCTTTTCTCTTCTCTATCAACATCTCACCCAAGCAACACCCATTCCAATGCCTTCCATTTCATTCAAACTTGTTTACTGGTTAGGTCCCTTTATCCTGTTCCCCTTTTTCATTTTGATTTTTAGTTCAATAACTATATTTGGTATAGATGGCTCATAAATATTAATATAAAATATGCCTTGCATTATATTTAAATGTTGATCATAAATTTGAATATCTACATTGTGATTATTTGAATAGTCATAAAAGAGTTTACATCATAAAAATTTAGGGAGGCATGTTGATGGGGATGGATGTGTTAATGATGGCCACTTGTTAGAAGGGTTTATGGGTCATTTAATTTTTAGAAGGGTTTTGGTGTGGTGCAAAGGTTAGTTGGGGAATAACATTGCTATGCAAGTGTGTCCAGGGTTACACAAGGTGTAGAGCCTTTGTGCATGCAAATATCTCATGTGTGTGAGGGAAGGTATTTAGCTTCTCTAAGTTGGTTTTCCTCCATTATTAAAGGGACTTAACACATATCTAGGGTACAATCCAAATAAATGCAAACATATTCTCCTTCCTAAACTCAACACATATATGAGGTACAATGAGAATAGATGTGAATGCCATCTCCTTTCTAAATCGATTCATAAACACCCTTTTAAGACTTAGAATGTGTCTCTTTTAAGATACGTGTATAGAAATTCTATCGATTATAAAATAATGTCAGTTGAGTCTAGCATGGTTGGTTGAGAGGAAATTTTTTTATCATCTCCACTTGAATCAAATCCTTCTCGTGACATGATTGTTCTTGATAATTTGATTGTTGATTGGGATCTTCACAATTTGATTGTTAATGAGGGATAGTAAGGTATCGATGATTCCATCCTCAATTATCTACTTGAGGGTGTCATTAATTATATTCCAAGGAAAAAAATGTATACAATTTGAAAACAAAGCAAAATATAGAATGCGGACTTAAATACATGCCTTCAAGAAGCGAGTTGCAACTCACCATAAAACTATAATCAAGGCTTGGATGGATGAACTGTCAATTGTGTTGGACTAATAACATCAGATTATAGATAGGGTAACCCATCTCCTGTGATTTTATTTCCCATAAAATTCTTGATTCGATGATCTACAAAACTAGGGTTTTTCTCAGTAAGGGACAATGCAACTTTTGCACTAGGGGTCGATTTTGAAAAACATTGGATTAGGTGATTTGGTTAGTGTTCTCACATCGACCTTGGCCAAAAAAAATTGTGAGAGCTTAAAAAATTCAATTATGATGCTCGGTTTGGATTTTATGCCTTCAAACCAAATTCTCAATGTGTCCCTGAATGGCTTCAGGAAGCAAGTTGTAATTCTCCATGAAAATATAGCCAAGGCTTAAATGGACGAACCATCAATTGTCTTGGAATCCTGAAACTGGATTAAATCTAAGGGAACCCCTCTCCTACAAATCATTTTCCTAGAAAATGATTTATTTGACGATCTATAGAACTAGGGTTTTTCTCAGTAAGGGCCAATGCAATTTTTGTACTAGTGGTCGGTTTTGAAAAACACTAGCTCAGGATATTGTGGGTAGTGTGATCATGTGGGATTTGGGAACGCACATTTGCGAGAGATTATAAAACTCAATTATGCTACTCAGTTTTATTTTATTCCCCTAAACCAAATTATCATTGTGTCCCCGAATCACTTTAAGAAGCGAGTTGCAAATCACCATAAAACTCCAAACGAGGCTTGGATGGACGAATCATCGATTTTGTTGAATTCCCAACACCATAATCATTCTCATGGTAGAATCATCTAACTGATCCCATTTCATGTTTGGATACCATGTAGCATTTGTTCAATGGTGCACCTCTTAGTTTCATTGCTGATATGAGCAAGGCACTTTCCAAAGGTTGGTCAACTCATCCATTCCATTTTCCCAATATTCTTCAGCACTAGATGCATGAACTTATCCAAGCTAATTTATTTTAGCTAAGCCCCAACATATAATAAAAGTAAATTATTTAATTTGATTAATGGTTATCTTATCCATCGTAAGAAACTATAGTACTTCTAGTGGGGAAATCCCCCCTTTAACTACACCAGGGTTTAATATGTAGATAGAGTGAATGGCCATCTAAAAGTCAATCTAGTTTCAACTCTACCCCAAACATACCAAAATAAATGAAAAGAAATCAATAGGAGAGAAGATCAGGTAATTGTACCTTTTATCCCATGTATGGTGATGAACTCCTCAAGCTCTATAGTTCCAAAGACTACAAGTCTCCTCCCAAGGCTGACCTACATACAAGGATAGGCAAACAAGGACTATAAGCATACAACTTCTATTCATAAATTAGGGTTAGATATCAAATGTAATACATAAATCAAAGAAGAAAATATAAAAAATCATGATTTGGGGCAAGGAAAATATATTCTTTTATTCATCAAACAAAGACTAAAACTTACAATCTGTGTCAGCCACCATTCTGTGAACCTAGTCCAAGATCCTCTTTGCAATTCTCCAAGTAAACTTTCAATAGGAATCTTCTCACAATATTCTTATCTCCTCAAGGAAGGGGAATGGATTGAATGGAAGAAGAAGGGGTTGAATGAGGGAATACTGAGGAAGTTACTCAAAAAATCTTGAAAATGCTTGGGCAAGGAGGGGAGTGAAATTGGGCAGAGTTTCACTATTCTTATGCTTGTATGTGAAATGAGACCACAACACCTCCTTTTGTGTGACAAAAGGATGGTTATTTAGTTTGGTGATGTGATATAGCAAGTGAATTGGTTGGGAAACCTCCAATAGCTCGTGAATTTCACTGAATTCCTTACAACTTTTAATTTTTGCAACTTTTACAAGCTTACGCATGCTTTTTAGTGTGCAACAAGCACATGTACGTGGGATATGTAGCATGCATCAACTGTATGTACGTAGGATGTAGTGGTGCAGGGCACGTACATGATCTAAATTTTTTTTTTTAAGAAGAAATTCTCAGCAATGATTTGGAAAATGATGCAAGTAAGTGGGACAAGGCCATATATGGATGAATAGGGAATTTTAGGGCTATAATAGATTCCCCCTAATGTGTGAGGTAAAAAGAGAAAATGATGATAGAAATACATTACAATATATTCACCAATGTACAAAATTGAGTGAGCCCGAGAACAGAGTTCAGTAGGTGCCATTTTCAAAACAAAAATTGTCTCTCCTAGGTGGGCATACCCATGCTCGGGATGAATTAAATCATGGATACCAATAAAATACACTGCAGATCCATTTCATATAACTATATAAAGTGTATCCGCAAGAAATACACACTGGATCTACATCTCAAAATCAATTGAAGATATACAAGCATAGTATGTATCTTTAAGAAGATAATAACACCTGTGGCTGGAGGTGAGGCCTTCAAATATCGAGAAATAACTTCAAGATATTCAAAAATCAGGTAGGAGTACAATGGGAGTGTATAACTCACTACCTTGAGGTCTTCAATGACTCCTCGTGAAAATACACGAGGATCTCAATGATTAGGAATAGAACTTTGTCAATTTCGAATCTGGACTCGACTGGACTCTCGAGATGGCCGACTCATTGAAGTCAAAAGAAATACTACATAAAGGAAAACTCAGGATGGGTAAAAATTCCCTTGGACAAAAGAATGAAATATGACCAGACTCAAGAAACATGACATTGACATAAGTTTGTGATGCAGGAGGCAACGTAAATTGTCCATGTGTTTGGAAGAGTAACCAAATGGAGGAGGACACAAATCTATGTAGCGAGAACAACTTCCTAAGGTCATACTAGATCCCAATGCTTGACGAACAAATGAAAGGATGCGGTTTGACCAAGGGTGACTCTCTTTGATGTCGAAAAAAAATAAAAATTCCCATCCTCTCTTTTTGGAATATTCGATTTTTTTGTCTTTTTCAATTTTTTAAGAGCTTGAAAAATAATAAAAGAATTCTACATTACAAAGGAGGAATGAGTGTTGCAAGAAAGCATACTAGTTCCTAGCGCATGAAACATACTAATGCTCAGAGCAAAGAGACATGTGTAGGAAAAGGACACTCGGGAAAAATTTCTCCATGGGTCAAGGTGTCATCTCACAGAAGCAAGACGTGTTACAAGGCTTGCGTATAAGAAATGCTTCAAAGGTTCAGTTGAGAGCAACATGGAGCCAACATTAGGCCAAATACACAAAGTTGAGACTCGCAAATGCGATTAAGAAAGACACAATGAGACCCCTTCTATGTATTTTTTATGAGCACAAAGAAGGTAAGATCGTTAGTTTTTTCACATTTAAAGAGTCTGAAAAAACATAAAAAAGACTCCAGGGAGTGCCTTTTTCAAAGATAGTCTAGTTAGTTCGAAAACGGGGTAAACTTGCACCGAAAAGATGTCTATTCAAAACCATTTTAATGAGTGTGACACAGACAATATCACTCGACAATCTTTTCAATTTTAAGGAGTCTGAAAAGATATTAACTATGGACTCACATCCTTTTTCTGAGTTTAGTCTCCTTAGCGTGAAAAAGTATAAAAGTAACTGAGGAGAATTCTCCTAGCGAGGCGAATCTCTCAAGGCGTACCTTTTTCTTCTATAATCTACAGGGTAGAAAAAGATTTAAATTCATGTCATTAGATGTTCTTCTGGACCAATTTAACGAGTGTGAAGGAACAAGGTCACTCGATGATCTTTTCAATTTTAGGGAGTCTAAAAAGAGCTTAACTATGGACTCTAGTGTGGTTCCTTTTTCATAAGTAATCTCCAAGGCCCAAAAAAAGTGATAAAGAAAAACCAAGGAGAATGTTCCTAGAGAATACTCTTATAGAGAACCAAAGTTCCTAGAGAATACCTTTATTCATGAAATTATCCATCTGAACCGGAAAAGGGGTAAACTACCGTCGGATAGATGTGCCTTCAAATTTTAGTTTGGCGAGCGTGAAGGAAAACAAGATTGCTCGAAAATATTTTCATTTTTAGAGATTCTGAAAAGGGCTTAAAGAAGACTCCAGGGGGATACATTTCTCAGTTAATCTAGGCTAGATTGAAAAGAATAAATGTAGTCTCATTGGATGTTGCTTTCAAATTTCAAAGTGAGCTTGAAAGACAACAAAGCATGCTCATTAGGGAGTCCTGAGGGTAAGGCCAAGAATGATGGTGCATCAAAAGAATGAGGCTTTAACTCGTAATCATGACATGTCTAACAAGGACTCCCAAGCCTATATTCATAACTGACAGCATGGACGCAAAAATGTGGCAAGGATCTACCTAGGGCATCCATGTAAAGGTAGGCTATACCACATAATTACGACACTTATAGAGAAACAATGAAGGTTCCGTGTCGCACTTCGATGGGGTTGATCCTTTGATAAAGTGGAAAAGACAACGAGATGTAGAAAGTGGAAATGGAATTCTAACTTGAATGTAAAAAGTTGAAAAAATGACTTTTACCAAGGGATACCCAAAAGCGACCCATCCCCAAAAAATTACCAAACCAAAAGGAAAAGAGTACTGGAACGTCCAAAAAGAAACCCAGAAACAAAATCAAGTGATCACCAAGCCAAAAAGAATGACAAAGGGGGTCATATGGGGGTCAAAAGGGCCAAAACATTCTATAAATAGAGGTTAACAACTCATTTTGACCATTGGAAATTGAAAATCAACCAAAAGGTGAAAAAAACCCTTCGCTAAAAGAGTTGATTCTCAGAACTTCAGTGGACAAAACGACATTCTACTTGGACCAAGTAAGTACAAATTCCTCACTCTTACATTTCAAATCATTTTTATGCATTAGTTTTAGGTTTTAAGGTGGAAAACTCTCCTAAAAAGAGCATCCCTGCATGTACACGGGTTGTCTAAGGCCATCTCACATATGTACTTGGACAGGAAACCACCATCCCACATACATACGCGACTGTGTAGGATATAACCCACATACACCTTGAAACAGTTTGAAAAAATCAAGATGCAAGTACTAACTTCCTCCACTTTTCCATGAAACATGATGTATATTCACTGGAGGGAGAGGGAGCATGAGGACATTGATATTTTGGTCGAATATGACCCTATAGCCATCGTCGCACTAAAACATTGTGGACTATGGAAGTTTTTCAAATGTCCATTCATGAGGGCACAACCTAGGCTTCTCAATGCTCTTGTGGAGTATTGACACCCGGATGCAAAGGCCTTTATGCTATAGGTTCAATCATTATCCCCCACCACCAAGGATATCTACTTCTTGACTGACCTCTCGAGGAGAGGGGAACCAATCAACCTGAGGAATTTTCACATGGGCCTTTCAACATAGAGGATTATATTTAGATGTATTGTGAGGCTGGAACTGAGAAGGTAGATTCTCGGGTGGCGATTCACAAGATCACCAGTCTATCTCTGCACCTTTGCACATGATATTACTCTTGATCGGGTGGATTACTGGATCCGTGCCTCTACATCAGGCCTCCCAAGCACACATGAATTGTGCCATTCAATGTTTGGAGGAAAACATTTTCTATTGGAGTACGACAATGTTGGTGTGCATGAAGAGACAACTTACAGAGTGTCGACAGTGTACCAAAAATAACTTTTGGTTTGGCACCATTTTGTTCTCCTTCTTCAAGAGGGTGCCCAGTCTCAGCCCTAGAGAGACAGTATAGGGGAATGTATCCTCCTTCCTAGTAGTGACTAGGTGGGCAACATTGTTGCCACGACAGGGTGGACAGAGGACCATAGAGGACTTCAATGACACATTCTTTGACTGGTGGGCATGAAATATCTCAGTGATCAAGGATTACCCATATGTCAGGATCAACTTCTCTAAAGACCCTGACATGCCAGTGCCTCCCGACAAGCAGCAAGGCGAGATAGGTAACATACTTTTTAAAGTTTATTTAATTTTTTAAATTTCATATATATCCTTTTTATGTGTGTATAGAGTATTGACTTGTGTAACATATGTGGGGCCTATGCTAGGACTCAGCGACGTCCTTGACTCGAGGCAGGACCAACAACGTCACTGGACCCGAGGCAGGATGGGTGAAATACCATTTAAATGTTGCTTCCTCTCGCCATTTCCATCCTAGCTCCATTCCAATGCTCATACAATGATGATCCTGCAAAAGAACGCAACCAACCAAAGTGATAGTAATAGCATAAACTCAATATAAACCTATGTATGTGATCAAGGAATCATACAATAAAACACAACAAGATTTATAGGAAAGAATCATATTACTGTATCATATTAAATGTGAAAGAGAGATTACAACCATGGCCTTGATGTCGTAAGGTCCCTTCCAACTATCCTTCATTCCCCACACACTTTCACTCCAAGAATTCTGAGAGCATAGATCTGATAGTTATTCACAATCTATCTTGACAAAGCAAATCTCAAAGCCACTCCAACCAAGCTAATAATTCCAAGCCAACCAAAGCTAACTTTCTCCATGAGAACTCCTCTCCTTTTATAAGTTGAAGAGGATAAGGTGAGGAGGTTAGGATG
>ML803328.1:0-30404 GCA_009831015.1 Picea engelmannii | reverse complement strand
CCGAAAAGATATTTCCACCGTAGATTTGGGCGCCACGATCAGGACCATTGATATGTGCAAGGAGCATAAATGGGGAGAGGAAAACACATGCGCCAGGGAAAACTTAGGATAAATGCATTTTATGGGTTTTTTCCAATGTTTTTCAAGTAGACACCACCATGGGGCTTGACCAACACCATTTTTAAACATCTCAAACATGGCGCAACACTTACATCAAACTAGTTCTTATTGAAATGAAGCAACAAAGCAACTAGCCTATATTCTAACCTAGCTTCCTATGACAATTAACCCAGATTAGACTGTTGGGTTAAGAAATTACTCTACCCTGGGGCTATCTAAACAAGATTAGACAGTCTGGCCAGATTTATTCACTAATCTAACCTAGACACTTTGGCTAAGATTAAATTGTTTATCCAAAATCATTCACTACCCTATCAACATCAATTTAAAAAGAACTTGGCCATGCTTGAAAGGTATGGACCAAGTTACTATTATTGCATGGGGCTTTTATTGAATTCTTTTATGCCCTCTTTTTTTTTCTTTTTTTTTTCTTTTCTTTCTTTTTCTTTTTCTTCTTCTTTTCTTTTTCAAATTATTTGCAGAATGAAAAATCATTTTTCAACAAAAAATACTAGAGACAGATAATATCCCAGTCACCAGTTGATCCTATAACTTATAGGGTGATAACACAACCTACGATGATCAGGCATTCTCGCACCCTGCCTATATAGCAACCTGCGAACTTCCTTTTTTATAGGGCTTTTACAAAGGAAAATGCAACTTCTTTTCTTAGGAAAAGTTCTTCTCCCTTCTCTCTTTAGGAACTCAGGCCACTGACCCCTCTGAAGGCAACAGATAGGTTTACATCATTAACGGTCATAGGGATGATGAAAATAATGTGTAACACTCATCCATTCCACTTTCCCAATATTCTTCAGCACTAGATGAATGAACTTATCCAAGCTAATTTATTTTATCTAAGCCCCAACATATAATAAAAGTAAATTATTTAATTTGATTAATGGTTATATTATCCATTGTAAGAAACTATAGTACTTCTAGTGGGGAAATCCCCCCTTTAACTACACCAGGGTTTAAGATGTAGACAGAGTGAATGACCATCTAAAAGTCAATCTAGTTTCTACTCTACCCCAAACATACCAAAATAAATGAAAAGAAATCAATAGGAGAGAAGATCAGGTAACTGTACCTTTTATCCCATGTATGGTGATGAACTCCTCAAGCTCTATAGTTCCAAAGACTACAAGTCTCCTCCCAAGGCTGACCTACATATAAGGATAGGCAAACAAGGACTATAAACATACAACTTCTATTCATAAATTAGGGTTAGATATCAAATGTAATACATAAATCAAAGAAGAAAACATAAAAAATCATGATTTGGGGCAAGGAAAAGATATTCTTTTATTCATCAAACAAAGACTAAAACTTACAATCTGTGTCAGCGACCATTCTGTGAACCTAGTCCAAGATCCTCTTTGCAATTCTCTAAGTAAACTTTCAATAGGAATCTTCTCACAATATTCTTATCTCCTCAAGGAAGGGGAATGGATTGAATGGAAGAAGAAGGGGTTGAATGAGGGAATACTGAGGAAGTTACTCAAAACATCTTGAAAATGCTTGGGCAAGGAAGGGAGTGAAATTGGGCAGAGTTTCACTATTCTTATGCTTGTATGTGAAATGAGACCACAAAACCTCCTTTTATATGGCAAAAGGATGGTTATTTAGTTGGGTGATGGGATATAGCAGGTGAATTGGTTGGGAAACCTCCAATAGCCCATGAATTTAATCGAATTCCTTACAACTTTTAATTTTTACAACTTTTACAAGCTTACGCGTGCTTTTTAGTGTGCAACAAGCATATCTACGTGGGATATCTAGCATGCATCAACCGTATGTACGTAGGATGTAGTGGTGCAGGGCACGTACATGATCTAAAAAATTGTTTTTTAAGAAGAAATTCTTAGCAATGATTCGAAAAATGATGCAAGTAAGTGGGCCAAGGCCATATATGGATGAATAGGGAATTTTAGGGCTATAATAGATTCCCCCTAATGTATGAGGTCAGAAGAGAAAATGATGACAGAAATACATTACAATATATTCACCAATGTACAAAATCGAGTGAGCCCAAGAACAGAGTTCAGTAGGTGCCATATTCAAAACAAAAATTGTCTCTCCTAGGTGGGCATACCCATGCTCGGAATGAATTAAATCATGGATACCAATCAAATACACTGCAAATCCATTTCATATAACTATATAAAGTGTATCCGCAAGAAATACACACCAGATCTACATCTCAAAATCAATTGAAGATATACAAGCATAGTATGTATCTTTAAGAGGATAATAACACCTGTGGTTGGAGGTGAGGCCTTCAAAGATCGAGCAATAACTTCAATATATTGAAAAATCAGGTCAGAGTACAATGGGAGTGTATAACTCACTACCTTGAGGTCTTCAATGACTCGTCGTGAAAATACACGAGGATCTCAGTGATTAGGAAGAGAACTTTGTCGATTTTGAATTTGGACTCGACTGCACTCTCGAGATGGCCGAC
This sequence comes from Picea engelmannii, assembly GCA_009831015.1. Taxonomy (NCBI): domain Eukaryota; kingdom Viridiplantae; phylum Streptophyta; class Pinopsida; order Pinales; family Pinaceae; genus Picea; species Picea engelmannii. Next base: position 27,820 of record ML803328.1, on the reverse strand, counting down.
TCATGGAAGTCAAAAGACAAACTACAAAAAGGACAACTCAGGCTAGGTAAAAATTCCCTTGGACAAAAGCATGAAATATGACTAGACTCAAGAAACATGACATTGACATAAGTTTGTGATGCAGGAGGCAATGTACACTCTCCATGTGTTTGGAAGAGTAACCAAATGGAGCAGGACACAAATCTATGTAGTGAGAACAACTTCCTAAGGTCATACTAGATCCCAATGCTTGATGAACAAATGAAAGGATGTGGTTTGTCCAAGGGTGACTCTCTTTGATGTCAAAAAAAAATAAAAATTCCCATCCCCTCTTTTTGGAATATTTGATTTTTTTGTCTTTTTCAATTTTTTAAGAGCTTGAAAAATAATAAAATAATTCTATGTTACAAAAAAGGAATGAGTGTCACAAGATATCATACTAGTTCCAAGTGCATGGAACATACTAATGCTCAGAGTAAAGAGACATGTGCAGGAAAAGGACACTCGGGGAAAATTCCTCCATGGGTCAAGGTGTCAGCTCACAAAAGCAAGACGTGTTACAAGGCTTGCGTATAAGAAATGCTTCAAAGGTTCAGTTGAGAGCAACATGGAGCCAACATTAGGCCAAATACGCAAAGTTGAGACTCGCAAATGCGATTAAGAAAGACGCAATGAGACCCCTTCTATGTAATTTTTATGAGCACAAAGAATGTAAGCTCGTTAGTTTTTTCACGTTTAGAGAGTCTGAAAAAACATAAAAAAGACTCCAGAGAGTGCCTTTTTTGGAGAAAGTCTAGTCGGTTCGAAAAAGGGGTAAACTTGCACCAAAAAGACATCTATTCAAAACCATTTTAATGAGTGCTACACAGACAATATCACTCGACAATCTTTTCAATTTTAAGGAGTCTGAAAAGATATTAACTATGGACTTACAGCCTTTTTCTAAGTTTAGTCTCCTTAGCCTGAAAAAGTATGAAAGTAACTGAGGAGAACTCTCCTAGAGAGGCGAATCTATCGAGGCATACCTTTTTCTTCTATAATCTACAGGGTAGAAAAAGATTTAAATTCATGTCATTAGATGTTCTTCTGGACCAATTTAACGAGTGTGAAGGAACAAGGTCACTCAATGATCTTTTCAATTTTAGGGAGTCTAAAAAGATCTTAACTATGGACTCTAGTGTGGTTCCTTTTTCATAAGTAATCTCCAAGGCCCGAAAAAAGTGATAAACCAAAACCAAGGAGAATGTTCCTAGAGAATACTCTTATAGAGAACCGAATTTCCTAGAGAATACCTTTATTCGTGAAATTAGCCATCTGAACCGGAAAAGGGGTAAACTACCGCCGGACAGATGTGCCTTCAAATTTGAGTTTGGCGAGTGTGAAGGAAAACAAGATTGCTCGAAAATCTTTTCATTTTTAGAGATTCTGAAAAGGGCTTAAAGAAGACTCCAGGGGGATACTTTTCTCAGTTAATCTACACGATATCGAAATGAATAAATGTATTCTCATTGGATGTTTCTTTCAAATTTCAAAGTGAGCTTGAAAGACAACAAAGCGTGCTCATTAGGGAGTCCCGAGGGTAAGGCCAAGAATGATGGTGCATCAAAAGAATGAGGCATTAACTCGTAATCATGACAGGACTAACAAGGACTCCCAAGCCTATATTCATAATTGACAGCATGGACACAAAAATGTGGCAAGGATCTACCTAGGGCATCCTTGTAAAGGTAGGCTATACCACCTAATTACGAAAATTATAGAGAAACAATGAAGGTTTTGTGTCGCACTTCGATGGGGTCGATCCTTTGATAAAGTGGAAAAGAAAACGAGATGTAGAAAGTGGAAATGCAATTCTAACTTATATGCAAAAAGTTGAAAAAATGACTTTTACCAAGGGATACCAAAAAGTGACCCATCCCAAAAAATTTACCAAACCGAAAGGAAAAGAGTACTGGAACGTCCAAAAAGAAACCCAGAAACAGAATCAAGTGATCACCAAGCCAAAAAGAATGACAAAGGGGGTCATAAGGGGGTCAAAAGGGCCAAAACATTCTATAAATAGAGGTTAAAAACTCATTTTGACCATTGGAATTTCAAAATCAACCAAAAGGTGAAAAACCCCCTTCGCTAAAAGAGTTGATTCTCGGAGCTTCAGTGGATGAAACAAAATTCTACTTGGACCAAGTAAGTACAAATTCCTCCCTCTTGCATTTCAAATCATTTTTATGCATTAGTTTTAGGTTTTAAGGGGGAACACTCTCCTAAGAAAATTCACGAAGAAAATTCACTTGTTAGGATTCAAGCAAATCCTATAGTAGCAACATCACTCAAAGATCAGTCAAAGATGGGCGAGATGATCAGATCTCTTGTGAGAGCATGATGCTATATCATCAAGGTAAGACTTTACTGTGTGTCTAAGGTAATGAAAATAAAATGACATGGGCTGCTGGAAGGAATCTCCAGCATTCTTCAAGCCAAAAGGCATCTTACGATACGTGAATGTCCCCCAAGGACAAATAAAATCCATTTTATGTTGGTCCTTGGGTTTGATTTGAATCTGATTGTATCCCGAGAAACCATACATGAATGAATAGACCTCACAACCAGCGCATTCATCGACAATCTGATTGATAAATGGGGTAGGTATATTAAATTTTGTATAGGCCTTATTCAATTCATTGAATTTCATACACATGCGAATTGTGTCCTGTTTCTTATTAACCAGAACCGGGTTTGACACCCATTTTGTCAACTGTATAGGATAGATAAAATCAGCTTTGAGAAGTTTCTCTACTTCTGCCTTAATTGTTGCCAATTTTAGAGGATTGACTGGACGAACCTTCTATCAAATTGGTTTGGCATCAGGATAATTCATAATTTCATGCTCGAAAATTCGTGGATCGATGCCTGTCGTTTTGTCACATACCCACTACCTAAATCGGATTCTTCTGGTCTTCTGCTGGACCAGAACCCCTAATTATCCATGGAGGCCCAGCGTAAGCTGGCTCTTTCTCTCTCCTTCTCCGTTCCCATGTGATCGCAGGTCATGTTCACGGTTCAATTTGAACGCAGTGCCTATTTGTACTTCGTGCCTCGGCGCTACAGTAATGTCTAAACGTTCGACTCTACAACCACCAAACCCCGACAGGGCTAGCAACCGACCAATGGGGATGAATCCCTACAGGGTCAGCAAATGGCCAATACGAACAAATCTCAACAGGGGTAGAGAACCGCTAGTGAGAGCAGGCCCCATTGTGCGGTTAAGTTGAATACAAGTGGCGAAAAGGGAAACTCGCTACGGTAGTCGACATGACAGGAGGGGGGCCCCACTTACCACACCACACTATTTCGGACCGCCCCCCCCCCCATTAAAGGTAGAATGGAAAGGGGGGTCCGGAATCCTCCTAAGAGCCGTTGATCATGATGAATTAATATTGACCGTTCGAGAGTTNCCCCCATTAAAGGCAGAATGGCAAGGGGGCTTCGAAATGCATCCTCAGTCGTAGATCTGGGCAGGTGGACTCTGGCCATCTAGATCTACTCGCTAATTACCCTAATGCACGTTCGCGCCCTAATGTAAAGCTGACATCTCTACCTCACATCGGACAGTCATGCCAGACCCAGGATCCTCCGAGAGGATCCTGAACATTCATCATAGCCTGACCACATGCTAACATCTCGAGGTTTATAAGTCTGGACTTCAGGGTTTGAGAGCACGGGGAAACATGTCCCTTCGCTATCCCGAATGGCGAAACACCGAAGTGTTGAACGAACCTCAGTCAGAGGTTATCCCCTTGCGTTAAGCATTGGTCGATATGACCTCTTCCCATTTGACCACAACCTCTCTTCCATTGGGATTTATCAAGGCGAGAGCCTGACCTATTGTCAACAGGACTTCCGAATCCCCGATTCCCGATTTCCTGAAATGGGTAATCTCTTGACATGTCACCTCCTTAAATCAGATGACCCACAATTGCTCCGGGGTTTCCACCTTGGAGAGTCTCGATCCCTTGTCACCAGGACTCTCGATTTTGCGATCCTCGATTTTCCGAAATGGGTGATTTCTTGACGCGTGACCTCCATTAATCAGATGGCTTAGATCTGTTCCAGGGTTTTTCTCCCCTAATACATTGGAGTCTTAACCCTTGGGTAACTCCTGACAGATCCAACGGTTGTCGGGTTCTTCAGCCAAGATCTGACGTCTCATAATGGTTCCTACCCATGCATTCTTCCACAACTCCCTGGGTGTGGAAAAGATCCATGGTCTAGATACTCTCATGAACCTTGGGGATCTACGGTCCTAAACTCTTCGCTACCCACGAAGACACAGGAAAACCAAGTGGTAAGGCATTTAACGCCCTACTTTCTCCTACTATCTAACGGTCATGGGTGACCGCAGATTCCCCGACGAAATATCATCCATCAATTAATACCTATAAGGTTAAGGTACCTAACACTCCATCTTCTCCTTTCTATCTGACGGTCGTGAGTGACCACAGATCTGCCAACGGAATCTCATCCGTCGATTCATTACTTCATCCTTATGTTGTCATCTCAGTTTTCAAGAAGATCGTTCCTCCTCATGCAAAGTCACTAAGGCCTTACGCCTTCACAACCGCCTTCCCGGTTCTTGATGGGATCTTCAAGGAAGGTACTTCTATGGGGAGGTTTACTCAGGGTATTACCTGAGGTATATAAGGATTTCGTCCTCTCGAGAACCAGATGTGAAGTCTAAATTTGATCAGTATGCACACAAATAACAAATTCATGAAGACATAAATCATACGTAGTCTTTCCATATAAACATACAACTACTAGAACTGATCAAAACACCATACAGTCATTCGTATAATGAAATCATTCACAGTTTCATAGCTTATGAGCATAATTATCAGAATAAGCACACACACACATATATATATATATATATATATATATATCAAGATGCTAGAGGCAAAACACTTATCAGAGATAACACTAGGGTCAAGCAACTGCTGAGAGGGGTGCTCATTTCCACCCAACCATAGGCTTAGCGACTCCCAGTGGATTTACCACTAGCTACCCCCGAGCTGAGACCACGATGCTGTGAGACTGCGTCTCTGTTTTCCAGTGACCAGGAGCGAAGGTTGAAATCCTTCCTCTCTGCTATCACTCACTCTGCATAATGCCAGAGTTCTCCCCTCACGTCTTCCCTCGCAATCGCTTCTACCCCATGCCTTATACTCTTGTGAGGTTTCGTGTGGCGCGATTACCCTCGTGATGATCAGGCCTGACGGCTCTCCGGATGGGAATTTCACCTCCCATCCCTCATTAAACCATCTACCTACCAGCCTGCGAGACATTTAATTCAGGGCCAGCGAGCCACTTTTGGTTCTCCGGGCCAGTGGAGTCCAAATAGAGTATTAATTCTCGGTGGAAGTTAACGCCACCTTTCCAGGTGCCCTCCATCGCCATCATGGTCTCTTTTTTTGTGCATCCCCTCTCAACAGTCCTGTAATAAATTCAAATTGTTATTCACATTCATTGAGCTTTTCCTCAAGGTCCATTTACATCATATATTCACATTTATGAGTTTTCCATAGTTCTTGGCCAGTCCAGTTATATTTACAAGCTGGGGGAAATAGGGTGTTACAATTCCCTCCCCCTTAAAAGGAACATCGTCCTCGATGTTCTTATCTACTAACATGAATGGTATGTACAGAAGTAAAAAAAATCGGATATGCCTGTCTCATGGCATCCTCCATTTCCCATGTAGCCTCATCTGGGCCAACATGCTTCCACTGCACCTTGACCTGTGAAATGGTTCGGTTCAAGAGAGGGGTTTCCTTTTTGTCCAATATGCATTGGGTTTCTAGTAGAAATTCTCCCTCTGGTTCCACCTGGATCATATTTATTCAATAATGAAACATGGAAAACATTATGTGCTTTTACTGTGGGAGGAAGTGCTAGCCAATAGGCTACAGGTCCTACTCTATCTAGAACCTCAAAGGGTCCACAATACTAGGGTGCCAACTTGGCACAAGCTCCCATTTTCAGGGAACTCCTTCTGGGCTTAATTCTGAGATATACATGGTCTCCCATTTTGAACTCTTTTGGAGTTCTCTTTTGATCAACATAACTTTTCTGTCGGTTCTGAGAGACCTTCAAATTTTGTTTTATCTGAGTCACTTGTTGTTCCATTTCTTTCAACATGTCGGGTCCAAAAGAAATCCAATTTACAGGATTACTCCAGCTAACTGGAGTATTACACTGTCTACCATAGAGGACCTCGAAGGGACTCATCTTTAAGGATGCTTGGTAGCCGTTGTTGTAGGCAAATTCTACCAATGGCAGGTAGTCTTCCCATCTCCTGGGTTGATGCATTACATGCATCCTTAACATATCCTCTAATATCTGATTCACTCTTTATGTCTGTTCGTCGGTTTGAGGGTGATAGGCAGTGCTAAACAACAATTTGGTCTCCAAACCAGCCATAAGTGATTTCCAGAAATTGGAAGTAAATTTTGTGTCTCTGTCAGACACTATCTCTTTCGTCATACCGTGCAGTCTGAACACCTCTTTCATGAATATCTGGGCGATATCTATCGCCTTGCAGGTTGATTTGACAGGGATGAAATGAGCAGACTTGCTTAGTTTATCCACCACCACCATAATGGCATCATTCTGTTTGGTTGAAGTTGGTAATCCAGTGATAAAATCCATGGATATGGTTTCCCATTTCCATTATGGGATGGGTAAACGGTGTAATAGTCCTGCTGGGTGTCGATGTTCTGCTTTAACCTATTGGCACTCTATGCATTGGGCCAAATATTTGTCTATGTCCTTCTTCAATCCAGGCCAATAAAATTGTTTCCGGGTGGCAGTGATCATTTTCTGGTATCCTGGGTGACCAGTGTAGGTTCTTTTATGTAGTTCCTCCATGATGAACCTCTTCACGTCGTCACAATTTGGAATGTACATTCTATCTTTGTAGGTGAGTAGACCTCCTTTGGTCATCTGGTAGCCTTCATATTTTACTCCAGTGGGTTCTTGTTGTAGGTACAGGGTCACAGTTTGAATGAAGGGATCTGTTTCTTGTGCATTTCTGACTCTGTCCTTGACATCTGTCTCACAGGTACTCATCGTTGCCAGGTGAATCGTTCTGATGCTCCTGCTAAGGGCATTAGCCACCCTATTTTCCTTCCCTTTGATGTGTTTGATTTCAAAATCAAATTCGCTAAGGAGGGCCATCCATCTAGCTTGTTTAGCATTGAGCTTTGGTTGGTCGAACAAATACTGTAACCCACAGTGATCTGTCATAAGTACAAATTTTCTTCCCAAGAGGTAATGCCTCCACATTTTTAAGGCATGCACTATGGCAGCTAGTTCTAGATCATGAGTCACATATTTGACCTCATGTTCATTCAATTTTCAGTATTCATAGTAGATCACCTTTCCTTCCTGCATAAGGACTCCTCCGAGCCTTTCCTTACAAGCATCTGTGCACACAAGGAAGTCAGCTTCTAGGTCAGCGATTTTCAACACAGGTGCATGGGTTAGTAGATGTTTCAAGGCTTGAAATCTTTCCTCACATTGTTGTGTACACAGGAATTTTGTCCCCTTCTTCTGGAGGGCAGTGATTGGACAACCAATCTTGGAGAATCCTTTTATAAATATCCTAAAGTATCCCGCCAAACCCATAAAGGATCTGACGTCTGAGACATTCTTTGGGGTAGGCCATTTCATGATAGACCTGATCTTGTTAGGATCTACTGCTACCCCTTCCTCGGACAAAACATGTCCTAAGTAATGTATTTTATTCTGAAAGAAGTCACATTTGTTGAATTTAGCATAGAGTTGATGCTCTCTTAGCACTCACAACACAAGTCTAAGGTTCTCTTCATGTTCTTCTCTATTCTTAGAGTAGATTAATATGTCACCAATGAAAACTAGTACAAATTTATCTAAAAATTTACTGAGTACATTGTTCATTAAGCACATGAAAGTAGCAAGGGAATTGGTTAACCCAAATGGCACTACCACAAACTCATAATGACCATACCATGTCCAGAAAGTGGTTTTATGGATGTTTTCACCCTTGATTCAGACTTGATGGTATCCCGACCTCAAGTCAATCTTTGAGAAAATAGACACGCCTCCCAACTGATCGAATAGATCATCGATCCTGGGCAAGGGTTACTTGTTCTTTATGGTTAATTTATTAAGTTGTCTATAATATATACACAGTCTAAGGGTGCCATCCTTCTTTTTCACAAACAGGACTGGTGCTCCCCATGGGGACACGTTGGGTCAAATATAACACTTATCCATCATTTCTTTCAATTGTAATTTGAGTTCCACTAATTCAGGTGTGCTCATCTGGTAGGGTGTCCTAGACATCGGCACCACTCCTGGTGCGAGCTTTATCGAGAAGTCAATGTCTCTTCTCGGAGATAGACCTAGTACCTCTTCCAAAAACACATCTCTATATTCTCTCAGAATAGGGTGATCCTCAGGGCTTGGTTTAGCACCTTCGATTGTTTTCAACACCTCTATTGCATAAAGGGGACATCCTTTTCGGAAATACTTTCTCATTTGCAAGGCTGATATTTGTCTCACCGAGACTGGTTTTCAGATCCCTTGAAGGGTTATCCTTTTTCCTTCTTTGCTCACACATTCTAAGGTTTTATGGTAACAGTACAATTTGGCTTTATGGGAAGCTAGCCAATCCATACCAATCAACAGATCGTATGATCCCAGGGGTAATACATTAAGGGTTTCTTGGGTGGGGAATTCACCCAACCTTAGCTGGCAGGCTGGTATGACCTCTACTACCTTTCTTTTGGTGCCAGTGGCTAACTGTAAAAACCATGGCTTGGTTTGTTTTTGTGGCTGTAGCTTACACTTATCCACAGCTCTAGGGGCTATATATCTCAAATTTGAACTAGGGTCAATCAAAACAGACACTAGATGGTTGAAAATCATACCTTCTATTTCCACCACTGAAGCTTGGGGTCATCTTGGTTATTATCCAAGGCTACATAAATTTGCGGCACACTCCTTGACACATCATTGACTGTGGTAGCTTCCTGAATGTTATAAACTTTCTGACTGTTTTGTTGTCGGTGTGGACAGTCTCTCAGGAGATGTTCTTCTCCGCAACCCCAACATTTCAGAGGTTCTTTCTGTGGGTTATTAGTCTTCACTGGTATAGGTCCAGAAGTTTTATTTCCATCCACCGAGGGAAAGTTCTGCTGGAGTACACTTTGGGCTGGATAGTTCATTTTGAGGTTCTTCTTGTAGTTTTTAAATCCTGAGGATTTAATCCCCTTTTTCTGAAATCTCGAACCACTCTTCTATTTCCAGTCTCCACGAGACTCTGCCCAATGTCCATATTGTTCATGACAATATGTTGCCTTTCGTATAGTGTCTTCTAAGGTCTTTGGCTTGTCAAATTCAATTCGGTTCCAGTATTCCTTGGGTAGCCCACTGATAAAGCGTTGCACTTTCACCTTCTCTGCTTTGATGTAGGGTACATATCTCAATAAGTCGAGGAATTTGTTGACATATTCCTCTATAGTGAGTTGTCCCAGTTTGAGTTCATAAAACTCTTTAGCCTTCTCATCGAAATATCTTTCCGACAAATACTTCTTCCGAAAGTACTTCTCAAACTGTTTCCAAGACAGGTCCTCCTCGCAGACCCCTTTCATGCTCTTAAGATCTTCCCACCAGATGGAAGCCTTTCCGTTTAGATTGAAGGTGGCCACTCGAGCCTTTAAATTTTCTGAAAAATCATCGACTCTAAAATATTTCTTCAGTCCAAGTAGCCAGGCCTCGACTTCCTCTCCCTTATTTATCTCACCGTCGAAGGAGGGAGGTTTGGACTTTCTGAATTCCTCAAATTTATGACCCTTGGAAGTCTTTTGCTTCTTTTGCTTTCTTTGAGAATAGGAACTGGTCCTGTTGTTGGAAGAGCCTTCTGAATCACCAACTTCCTTCTTAGTGGAATTGTCTGGCATTGGCCCTTTACCTCTGGGGTGGACCTTTCTTGAGGTGCTTCTCTCAGTATGGCTACTGACACGATCATGTTTTTGCATTTCGGGTTCATGCTGCATTTGTTGTTGTAGGTCAAATAAGCTTTGCAGTAAAACTACATTAATTTCAGTTTGCTTTTCTTGCTCTTTCATCATCCTTTCATTGTCAGCCTTGCAGCTTTGCAATTCAACCATGAGACTCCTCACAGTCTCGGATAGATCTGGAGGGGTTCTTATTGATCTCCTTTCGTTAGACTCTTCGTCTCTATTGTGGGAGCCTTCTCCCATCTCTTGGTGAGTCACCATTATCTACTTCTGTAAATTCCCACGACTGATGGTCTGCTTAGGTGAAAAGACAAACGTTGATTGTTAGTCAAGAGTTAGATATATTTTTATAATCTGCGCATAATTTATAATTCTTTCACATGCATACATAGTCGGGTTCTCGTTTCCAAGTTTTTAATCCTAGACAAGAGAGTTATGTTACGGGGTTACTCCTCACAGGAGTGCTTCGAACAGAGCTTATGCGCAACTCATACACGAGCCCAATCAGGCCGAGTGTTGTAACCATGCTCTGATACCACTTTGTCACATACCCACTACCTAAATCAGATTCTTCTGGTCTTCTGCCAAACCAAAACCCCTAATTATCCATGGAGGCCCAGTGTAAGATGGCTCTTTCTCTCTCCTTCTCCATCCTCATGTGATCGCGGGTCATGTTCACAGTTCAATTTGAACGCAGTGCCTATTTGTATTCCGTGCCTCGATGCTACAGTAATGTCTAAACGTTCGACTCTGCAACCGCTGAACCTCGACAGGGCTAGTGACCGACCAATGGGGACAAATCCCTACAGGGTTAGCAAATGGCCAATAGGAACAAATCTCAACAGGGGTAGAGAACCGGCAGTGAGAACAGGCCCTGTAGCGCGATTAAGTGGAATACAGGTGGCAAAAAGGGAAACTCACCACGGTAATCGACATGACAGGAGGGGGGGCCCACTTCTCATGCCACACTATTCCAGACCCCCACCCCCCCCCCCNGGGGGGTCCGGAATCCTCCTGAGAGTCGTTGATCATGATGAATTAATCTTGACCATTCGAGAGTTGCGTGTCCAATTCTGGACCCCCCCTCCCCCCCATTAAAGGCAGAATGGCAAGGGGGCTCTAGAATGCATCATCAGCCATAGATCTGGGCGGGTGGACTCTGGTCATCTAGATATTCTCGCTACTTACCCTAATGCGCATTCACGCCCTAGCGTAAAGCTGGCATCTCTACCTCACATCGGATGGTCATCCCAGACCCAGGATCCTCCGAGAGGATCCTGACCATTCATCAGAGCTTGACCACATGCTAACATCTCGAGGTTTATAAGTTTGGACTTCAGGGTTTGAGAGCACAAGGAAACATGTCCCTTCGCTATCCTGAATGCCGAAACACCAAAGCATTGAACAAACCTCAATCGAAGGTTAGCCCCTTGGGTTAAGCATTGGTCGATATGACCTCTTCCCACATGACCACAACCTCTCTTCCGTCAGGATTTATCAAGGCGAGAGCCTGACCTATTGTCAACGGGACTTCCAAATCCCCGATTCCTGATTTCCCAAAATGGGTAATCTCTCGACACGTCACCTCCTTAAATCGGACGTCCCACAATTGCTCCGGAGTTTCCACCTTGGAGAGTCTCGATCCCTTGTCACCAGGACTCCCAATTCCGTGATCCCCGATTTCCCAAAATGGGTGATTTCTTGACACGTGACCTCCGTTAATCGGATGGCTTAGATCCGTTCCGGGGTTTTTCTCCGCTAATACATTGGAGTCTTAACCCTCGGGTAACTCCTGACAGATCCAACGGCTATCGGGTCCTTCAGCCAAGATCTGACGTCTCATAATGGTTCCTACCCATGCATTCTTCCACGACTCCCTGGGCATGGAAAAGATTCATGTTCCAGATACTCTCATGAACCTTGGGGATCTATGGTCCTAAACTCTTCGCTACCCACGAAGACACAGGAAAACCAAGTGGTAAGGAATTTAACGCCCTACTTTCTCCTACTATCTAACGGTCGTGGGTGACCGCAGATTCCCCGACGAAATCTCGTCCGTCAATTAATACCTATAAGGTTAAGGTACCTAACACTCCATCTTCTCCTTTCGATCTGACAGTCGTGAGTGACCACGGATCTCCTGACGGAATCTCATCCATCGATTCGTTACTTCATCCTTATGTTGTCATATCAGTTTTCAAGAATATCATTCCTCCTCATGCAGAGTCACTAAGGCCTTATGCCTTCACAACCGCCTTCCCGGTTCTTGATGGGATTTTCAAGGAAGGTACTTCTATGGGGAGGTTTACTCAGGGTATTACCTGAGGTATATAAGGATGTCATCCTCCCGAGAACCAGACGTGAAGTATGAATTTGATCAGTACGCACACAAATAACGAATTCATGAAGACGTAAATCATACGTAGTCTTTCCATATAAACATACAACTACTAGAACTGATCAAAACACCATACAGTCATTCTTATAATGAAATTATTCACAGTTTCATAGCTTATGATCATAATTATCAGAATAAGCACATATATATATATTAAGATGCCAGAGGCAAAACACTTATTAGAGATAACACCAGGGTCAAGCAACTGCTGAGAGGGGTGCTCGTTTCCTACCAACCGTTGGCTTAGCGACTCCCAGCAGATTTACCACTAGTCACCCCCGAGCTGAGACCACGACGCTGTGAGACTACGTCTTTGTTTGCCAGTGACTAGGAGTGAAGGTTGCAATCATAGATGATTTTAGGGGCTAAATTTTTCTCATGGGCTAATTTTCCATGTTTTTTCCAAAACCCAAATTCACTATTTTAAAAATGATTCGCCCAAATTCTATAGGATAAAATTATTTTACCTTAAAAATCACCAAAATTTTATAAAAACTATATAAAATCCTCAGAAATTTGAATATTTTTACAAAAATATTGCTAAACATTTATAGTAGGCATATAAAGGATTAGTAAGATTCACCAAGGTTTCTAAATTTCAAACTAAATTTCCATCCTTAAAATCATCCCTGGTTGCAATCCTTCCTCTCTTCTATCAATCACTCTACATAATGACAAAGTTCTCCCCTCGCTTCTGCCCCCGCAATCGCTTCTACCCCCCGCCTTATCCTCTTGCGAGGTTCCATGTGGCACGATTACCCTCGCGTTGATCGGGCCTAATGGCTCTATGGATGGGAAGTTCACCTCCCATCCCTCATTAAACCATCTACCTACCAGCCTGCGAGACATTTAATTCAAGGCCAGCGAGCCGCTTTTGGTTCTCCGGGCCAGTGGATTCCAAATACAGTATTAATTCTCGGTGGAAGTTAACGCCACCTTTCCAGGTTCCCTCCACCGCCATCGTGGTCTCTTTTTCTGTACATCCCCTCTCAGCAGTCCTGCAATAAATTCAAAATGTTATTCACATTCATTGACCTTTTCCTCAAGGTCCATTTACATCACATATTCACATTTATGAGTTCGCCATAGTTCTTGGCCAGTCCAGTTATATTTACAAGCTGGGGGAAACAGGGTGTTACATGTTTCCTCGTAAGACCGGGAAAAAATTTCATGGAATTATTTGAATAATTTAGTGTAAGTTCGAATCTCTTTGGGGGAGCATTCCACTCTGATGAAAACATTCTCCACAACGGTGGGGGTTTTGGAGATATCTATTGGAATCATTGTAGTAATTCTTTCCATGTTACCCTTGACATAAACTCCATGTGTAGCCAAAGGATTGATAGAACAAGGCTTATCTCCATTCATGGTCAAAACGAATTATCCCACCTCTATTCTCCTTAACTCAGGAAGAAATTAAGATCTATGATGTCTATCATCCCAAGTTCTATCGGGACCAGTCATTGTCTTGAGAATCACCTCGTCTGAGGGAAAGACAAAGTTTAAAGGATCTTGAGTGGAAAAAGAATCTTTATCCTGAATAGGCTCGAGAACTGGATTTAATTCCTATGCGAGAGTTGGATCGAGGTTGGTCGAAGTCTGCGAGACAATTTTATACGCAACCTCAGCTGCAAATAAGAGCATGGCCATGTCGCAATTCCCTATCCCTTCCATCGAAGCCGATGGGGAAGGTAAAGTCCACGAATCGTTAAAGTAGTTCATTCAAAATGATGGTAGTTGCAAAATTACATACCTCGGTTGGTCGGGAACAACCAATATAAGCCTTACATCGCTAGAAGGCAACGGGTAATAAAAATTTCCCATAAACGACGGAAACAAACTGACACCTAAATTGACAGTGCTAGGTTGCGGATTATCAATCATCGAGACCGTGGAAGCCCCCGATGAAGGGTCAGGATGAGAGTAGGACAACTGACCATCGTGTGGAAAACACAAGACTTGAAAAACTGTAGCAAGCACCACGTGCATAGCATAATTCCAACTTCTTCCTAACAACAAGTTGTAGTCGAGAGGCACATCGACCAATCAAACTTTGACAGACACAATTTTACCTTCCAACGACACAGGAAAGGAAGAAATAATTATGTGTGGTCTAAACGATTGACTGTCGAATTTCATAAGAAAAGTAGGCAACGGAGACAACTCAGGTTGGCCAATGGCCTTCCAACATGAAAATGGCATCATGCAAGTCGAGGCACCCTCATCAACCACAATACGAAAAAATGTTCTACGTAAAATATTTTGTGGTGTAGGCCCCTAGTATCTGAAAAGCCACGTGGTGAGGAAGATGAGGTTTTAATTCGTTTGGATCGAAAACAATCGCTCCTAGGTTACAAGTCTCTATCGCCCCCAAGGAGGATAACAGAGCTTTACTCTACGAGGGGAAACTTTGGAGGACCTCCAAAGCATACATCGCGCAAGGGGTCTATGCCAGATCTTATACAACAAAGTATTTATGGGTGGCCTTCACGTTTGGATTGTGAGAAGCCTTCTTAAACACACCTTTTGGGATGTGATTCATCGTTTCACCCACCACCTTATCGATTTGGAGAGGAGTTGAAGGGTAAGTGACTTCCTTGCCCCTCCCAGAAGATTCTGACATTCCGTAGTCTCGGGCCCTGGTCACTAAATGAGCCTCGACATTCATCATATAAATATTTATGGTTGGATTGTTATTGGTGGGCACGGGGGGTCCCTGACTGCCCCCTATCGCGCTCATGGATGCAGAAGCCTGAGCCATGTTTTTCCCTTGTGGAAAAGGGTTCATTAGCACAACTGGTTGTTGTTGTGCTAATAGCTTCTGCCCTTCTCCAAGCCGAGGGAACATATGAGTCAGGTGGTATTTCGTGCAGAGATTAGAAGAATACTTCGACTTCTTCTTCTCAATTTTTCCCCCGCCGACATTATTGATAGTATTTTTATCCCCTTTACCCTTCTTATTTCAATGTTTTTTCTTCCCCTTGGACTTTTGTTTGGCCTTAGGGTTCGTGGACTACACATTGTGTATGTTCGACGTCTAGGTAGGGGGAATGACCGAACTCAGAGTCTGGCTGGCCAAAGTCTGTTGTGTCGAAAATTGTTGCAATTGATTTTGGCAACAGGTCTATGGAATTGCTTTGTGTTGATCCCACAATACCGTAGGCATGGGGTCCATAATTTTTCTTGGCCTTATTGAGAGAAGACCATGACACATCCCAAAAACTCTTGTAGAGCATGCCAGATTAAGAGTAGATCAGTTCAAGTTGTTGGGCTCTCATAATCGCCTCCTCTTCTAAACACACTTTGGAAGTCACAACGTCCTTGGATACGAAAGGAACCAAAGACTTAAAAAACCACTCAAACAAAAAATCAGGAGGGACCTTGACATTAATTAATCTCTTTCTACGCCGCCATTCTCGAATATGATCAGAGATGTGGTCAGCCTTGGTTTTCTCAAAGTTGTCCATCAATTCAGTGTTGGCATCGTATCTCACAGGTAACTGGAAATGGTTCAAGAAAACAAATTCCAAGTCACAATACTTGCTAAGGTTTTTCAAATGGGGTAGCAAGCTAAGTGGGCTTGATTGTGGGGAAAACTCCATAGTTAAGCGCGCTTGAGCCAGAGGCGTCTTGGGATGGGTGACCACCTGGGAAGTCCTGGTTACCGGGTGCAAGCCCCGGAAGTGATGATTGATTCTATACTATTCATTTCATTGGCTTCAATCTCATTTCTTCACCCCTGTGAGCATCACCTGATGCAATGAGTGCTAAGTGGACTATTCAAATCATGAGAATTATTGGTCAGTTGAGACTAATACTCATGAATATGGCTCATAGATTAATGACTTACACTACGCAGTTAATCCCAAAAATAATATCTAATATCTTGCACTGCGGAAGCCCCTATATACTTAAATTCCAAGTCGTTGAAGTAAGAGTACCTCAAGCCATCGATCTCAATATACCACTTTGCAACACCCCCTATAAGAGTGCGTTGAAAAAGGAGAAACTGGACATAGTCGTCATTCAACGAGTTTGACGAACACCATAAATGAAAATTCTTCACATGATCACCTGAATCTTCGCCAGGCTTTCCCTCAAATTTTAGAATATCTTAAAGTAACTTAGTCGACATGGGGGGCCAATGCGGATTGTGAGAAATTGGGTCCTTCAGTAATCTCGACAAATCTAGAAGATGTAACGTTGCTAGAAACGATATTTTTGGTTGTGAATTATTTACAAGAAAAGAGGGTCCTGGATTTTGAATGGAAACATTTTTCCAGAAAAATTTGTACTGTTGTCCATGGTTTTGGTAGAAACCATGGCCTCGACCAACGTAAGGTAATTGCATCTGTTGGGGTGTCATCAACTGACTCCCAAAATTGGATGACATAGCCTATGCGGGGATTGCTCCCTTTATTGTGTTCCAAGGATGATGGAAGGGGGTGCCCCTAGCTGATTCGATGGACATGGGTACAGATCCTTTCCAGGGGTTCCATTGAGCATGGAAGGGGTTTTCACCGACCGACATTGCTTGCAAGGGAATATATCCCAACCAAGGATTCCAAAGACCCTATGTGGAGAAAAATCTAGTTATCATTACCTGTGAAGGAATAGTACCTTGCACTAGTTTTTGTTGACCAAAACTGGGGTTTCCCCCAGCTAAGACAATAGTCGAAGAAAAAACATTGTTCCCAAATGCATCGACATGTAACGACATAGATCCCATCGACATTGTATAAGACGAAGGTCTTAAAATTCCTCCACCAAACAAGCTATAATTAGCATTTGGCTCGATTGGCTATTGAAAAGCACCACCGAGCGAAGGGGATGGAGGAGGTATATGACCCCCACCGTAAGGAATATCATTAAAAGGGACCGTAGTGCCCTCGACTGACCCTTCAACAAGAGCTTTTGAGCTCCATGTCCCTAGACCCATGGTTTGTAAGATAGAATAAGTAAGAACTAAGTTGGTATCAAAGTCAGGCATCATGTATGAGAAGGGAGGGACCGACGCGCTCTAAGTATAGAATAGTGGTCGTAGATGATAATGTTATTGGACCATTGCCTAAAGTTGAGGGAGTTGATACCACTATGGTTCTGATTGGAGAAGGTGGGAGAGGAGGTAGGATGCCCCCTACAGTAGTAGTCATAACGAGAGTATGAGGACTCTCGGACAAAGTAGCAGCATTTTCTTCCATTGCTGCTCGTAAGACTATGTGGCACTCAGAAGATGTCACCTAAGGGGGAGCAACCTGAATCAAGATTAGCGATGACAAGTTAGTAATCAGAGGGTTATCTGGCTTGAAAGATTCTGTCCCAAGGTAAAAAATGGTAGGTTCCTCCAGAGTCAAAAAGTCTCCTCATAGATCAGGCTTGGGCACAATTTCCTATGGTTGGGTCTCTTCGAACAACCCTTCTTGATCAATTCTTCGCCTTAACGGTGGCGGAGGCGGCTCCAAAGAAATCGGTGATAGGCCTTGAACCCTTTTCGTCCGATGGAGCTTTTGATATTCCACTTTGTGAAATGATCAAATGACACAGTAAGGCTTGACTAGCATAGAACAAAAAACACACACTAAAAAGTTTCCTAAAGATAAATCAAGCAATCGCTTATCTATTAGGAAGGACAGTTATGCCAATTGACACAAGAGAAACTAACCTATGTAAGTGAAACTTGAACATGGAAGCACCTTCGAGTATACTCTGTGAAGCATGATTGTTTTCCTTTGGTTATGGAAGTATGCGAAGATCAAGGAAGAAAAGGGAGAATGCGAACTCTGCGGAAGACACGGTGATTGTTACTGGGTCGAAGTGAGAAAAGGAGAAGAAAATACGGAGTGAAGTAAGTCGTTGGATGAGGAGATCAAGGGTGATACATCAACAAGAAATAAGGATCATGGACAACTCAGAAAGTGTAAAAAGCCACCGTTAGATGCTTTGGAGCACCGCATGAGAAGGAAGGAAATATAGGCTGGTGAAGCCCTGAAAATACGGATCAAATTGACCTAGGGTTTTTGTATCTATCATTTTGGGACACCTAGGTTTCAACCTAAGGATGTCGGTGAGCTATTGTAATGTATAAATAAAGGTCATGAGGACCTAGTTTGGGTTGGTACGATATTTTTGAGTATAGTTGTATTGAGGATTAAGAGTGATTATTGTTTTGTGAGAGAGAAGTGCTAAGTGTGAGAGCCTTCTGGTATTGTAATATCTTCAGTTGGGTGCGAAGATCGATCCTGCAGCTGGGTGCACAGGAAGGGGAGAGAATGAGAGGAGAAGAAAGAGGATATGCTAGCTAAGAGTGCAGACAAGCACTGTATGCTTTACCTTAATATATTATAGCACAGTTATGTGGACGTAGCCCTAGAGAGAGGGTGAACCACGTATATTTTGTGTTGTGTGTGATTGGTATTATGTCTCTATCATTGATATACTATAATTTCATTACTATTCTAGATCTGATAAGTAGATGTGCAGGGTAGATCCAAGCTGATAAGTGATATATAAATGTTGTGATTTTCTTGTGTTAGATCCACTTGATATTCCTTTTGGTTGTAGACATCTCGATCCTACAACCCCCTCATAACTGCTTCGAATGAAACTACATTTTCCCTTGCGAACCCTGGGTCTGCCCCTGTGCCAAAAAATGGTTTCGTTGCCGGGACATGAATCTTCTTGAGGGAATCTCAAGGTGGTTCCCATCGAAGACAGAGATTCAAAAGTGGATAGAGGATCAAGAAAAGGACTTCGTTGAAGCCCAGAACAAGAACCCTAATATTAGTACAAATAATTGGTTCGAGAAATATATCTTCACTGATATACACAAAATTTTCTTTGGGGGAATCCATCAGGAGCTATATGAGTGGCTAGCTAGATTAGCAGATACCCAGTTTGAGATCCGATCTAGAACTCCTGTGGTTTGGACGTCAGAGTTGATCAAGAAGGTCCAAAGAGTTGATAACATTGTATCATGAGAAGTAGATCATTGGTTCGATAGCACCATTGGAGGGTACATCACAGAGTTTGTTGTTGACAGAATAGAATCATACAACCAAGCTGAGAGATACTTCTTCAAGGGACCCAAAGGAAAATTTTTACAATTCCTGAAGTTGAGACTCAAGATTATATTGCATGAGAAGAACATCTTGAAGATACAATAGATTGGTCATATCTAGAAAGGCTAATGTTCAAGAATTCGAACAGTGACAACGACACAGAAGATGGAGATACACACAGTGTGAGAGTGTTCCGAGAAGTTCACCTTGCAAACCTTTTTAAGCATAACTACAGGGAGGAGGGTTTCTACAGTGGAGAAAAGGAATAACTGACAGACGAAGAACATTCAGAACCTGCTAGGGCAGAGGAAGGAAAATTTGAAGAGCTTCACTGGGGAGAACCTAAAACCTCAGAAACTGCACCAATCATCGAAGTAAGTATTGTTATCCCTCCTATTTATTTAGTAGTATTAAGCAACCAAAGTAATCCCAGTCACTAGAGTGTCCAGAGAACTGTCAAGAGTAGTCCACCACATATTCAGTCAAGAACCCTAGGAAGATCTATGGGAGATGAGATGGGGATTCCTATATTTAGGGGAGATGGATCTGAATATCCTGCTCAACACTGGTTCCTATGTGAAGCCATATGGAATATTAAAAATGTCATTGACGAAGCTGTCAAAAGAACCCAGTTTAGTACCACTCTGAGGGATCACGCACTAAGTTGGTACATGAAGCTTGTTCAAGGACATTCATAGCCTAATCCACTGAATCAGATTAAGAATGCGCTGATTGCAGAGTTCAAGAAACCTAAGTCAGAGTCACATTTTATTACAGAACTGAAGGATATCAAGAAGAAGGTGGTCAAACTCATTTGGGAATTCGATCAGAGATTCAAAACCTTAACAAGCCAATTGAATTTTCAGATCCCAGAAGAATAGAACAAAGAATGGTTCATTGCTTACCTTTTACCACACATCAGAGCCCCTCTGATGCAAAATAATATTGCTTCACAGTCTGAGGCACTGGAGATCGCCATGGAATTAGAATCAACCCCTATGGAAGAATCCATCTCAGGTATGAGTTAGATCTTGAGTCAACTGACTAGTTTGTCTCTACAGGTCGAAGATATGAAGAAAGACAAGGGAAAAGATAAAAGAGAAGACATATGGTGTGTCAGATGTAAATCATAAGGCCATGACAAGGAACATTGTCCCCTATTCAATGAATACTTGGCTTCTGGAGCTCCGAGCCTTTTGAAGAAAGTCACCTTACCTTGGTGTGAGGTATGCAGAAACAGACATCGCCCTGGTGAGTGCTACTACTTGCAAAAGTATGTTCAGACACCTACAAAATTGTATTGTACATTCTGTAAGTCCATAGGACATGATGATATGGATTGTAGGTCTTACGATCTCATGCATGAAAGGTCAAGAGAAATATACAAGATTCAAAGCGAAGTATAGCAATAAGGGAACACTACGCAGTATAACTCTCGTGGGAGAGGAAAATTCAATCCTCGCGGTGGATTCAGAGGAAGAGGAAGAGGAGGAGGAATGGATCGAGGCCGAGGACAGATCATCTATTATAAATGTGCACAACTAGGAAACCTTTCAAGGGATTTTCAGAACCCTTGTACCACTTGCAGCTACTGTAGCTCGTTTTAACATGTTATAGAAGATATTATTGTGCTGCTAACTAAGCTTTAGGAGAGATGAGGACCTTAGAAGAACCCACAAGTGCAACTAATATATGTTGAGCCTCAAGGAGAAGACACTAGAGTCACCGTTATAACTAGAGGAGGTGTTGTTACAGAAATTGATTGGGCCTTATCCTGCGATGTTAGGAATTGATTGGGCCTTCAATAATTCCACTGTGGTTGATTTAAAGAAAAGATGTATGACTTTTGAAAGAGATGGTATTAGGGTCATTGCACCTTTAGATCCAGATGAAGGTCATCGATACACAGAGCCCATCAGAGAAGAAGACCGCGCATAAGAACTGGAAAACATATAGAAATTAACAACCAGCCAACAGGATTGCATTAATCCCATGGCCGATGGAAACCTAAGCTGGCAAAATGACAACGTATGCTCATTAGACTCAGAAGAAGCATTAGAGAATTGGCAGAATAAGATGTATGAAGTATCTACAAGAAGATGTGCTATATTAACTAGAGAAGTCTGTTGGATTGTCACAACAGTAAGCAACTTACCCACCTTTGATGGTCTGAATCCTTTAGAAACCTTCTTGTCGGACTTTGAAGAAAGTGTAACAATACAAAAAATATTATTGGCAATGGATGATGGTGGGGGACACACAAAAACAACATTGCAGACTGGGTACAATGTCGTACCCTGATGAGAGCGCGGTTCTCAGCACAAGTAGAAGGCTACGAAGTTTGATACACATGTCGAAGTTTCCCAAAGGACCATGTGCAAAGATGTGAGGAAGAAGCAGTCAAAGGCCATTGTCATACAAACTTGTTAAATGCGAAATTGCGATATGATCTGGGGTGTCCATTTTAGAAAGACACATGCCACAGGATCCGACTGATCATGATTTTGAGACTCAAAGGTTTGAGCAGGGAGCACAGCGTGAATTCGCGAAACACAAATCGCAATGCGCCTGAAAGTTGGGCCCATGATCATAGCCCATGGTCATACGAAAGAAGAGCCATAAAGAAAGGGAAAGTGTCTATTGAGCGGCTGGTAGTTGAGTTTGTTCGAGCAACTGATCTTGGTCGTCATTTTCAAGGAAAATCCGATCCTTGATCCATATGGGTTTTTTTGCGATTTTGAGCATCGGGATATTTGAAAGAGAGGGGAGTGAAAAATCCCTAAATGTGAAATCTTGAGTTTTCATATGAGATAAGCACAAGGTCATGGCCCACGGTCATGTGGGGCAGGGAGAAAGGAGTTGTGCAAAGAATCAGAGCATCCGAGTTGGTCACAGAGAAATATCTGTGTGACCTCGAGGCACCAGAATTGACTCAAAGGAATTATGAGTTCGCTAGGAACATTCATGGGTGCCAGGCCTCGTACTAATCCTAATAAATGTTTTTAATGAGAATGAAGAAGGTGGTTGAAACCTCATTTCACCACATAAATGGAAAGCATGGAAAATATTTTCGTGAAGGGGAGACTGTCAGCCGAAAGTTCCCTGTCATGGATTTTCTTGTGAAGCCCATACCGATTCAATTTTGTGTCTAACAGAAGAATGCAGGTGCAATATGATAGAAGAAGATGCAGACGACAAGCCTTGAATGCAATGACCAGAGGGTGCTTCTGAAGGGAGCAAGTTGTTTTGAGTATAAATACTGAGTGTTTATATTTTGTTAGGGTCGATGGTAGAGAAAAGCTCCCATATTGTAAAGTTTTAAATCAAGCTTTTGGTTCTCTAGTTATGCCCTTGTAATCTGAGATTTCTTGTTTAATGACAATCAACTTACTTGCTCCCTCTTGTTTCCCTTCGATCCTGAAAGAGTTCATGATTGATTGATTCACATGAATTTTTGTGATTGTATTATGATGAATGTTTGATTATAGTGTTGTTGTAATTCCTTTCAGTTTCTTTGAGACTTGAATTTCAAGAAGATCTTGTGTTTAAATTTTTCCTCCTCGGTTGCTCGAAGACTTGATGTCCATAGCAGAACTTTACATTTTCTCACCAAAGTCTTCCTCTTACTCACCTTTACTACAACCTACTGACTGAATTTAAACTAAGACCTCACTTGCTTGTGCATACCGGTCCAGTTTTCTGAGTTAAGACAATATTTTATTGAGACTGCATCCATTTGAACTTTTTTATAACCAACCCATGACATAAAACTCTGATGGGTATCGGGCTTACCTCTGCCACAATCCAGAGGTGACTTTCGGTGCTAAAAAAAGGAACTATTTTCTAATCAATCATGCATGCAGGAATGAGATTTTTCATCCGAGGTAGCATGGCAGAGGTAACCGAGGAAGAGGTAATTGCAACAAGGGCCCTAGAAGGCCTAGATTCTCCATTCACTTTGATGTTGACTTGCAAGAGTTAGGCGATCTATTTCAGGCTAGGTTTTTCAATTGGATTGGGCAAGGAGTGGTACAACCTAGGCCTGAAAGGCCTCCCTTCCAAGCTCCACAATCCCCTGGTATTCTCGTACCCCCTCATGTCTCATTTCAACCCGAGGTTCCCGAAAATGATGGATGGAAAGAGATTGTCCACCCGACAGTCTCCCAACATCATGGATGGTCCAATTTGTCTTTACCTACTCCCCCTCCTATCAATCAAATTGTCCAAGTTGCACCTGTCCACTCACCAGTTCAGTCCTCCCATGCTAGAAAAAGGTTGAAAATTGAGGCACACCATGCCCCTGACAAAGGAAAATCCATTGCTACCCCTTCCTCACCCTCCAATGGCTTTGATAAATCCGTGTCCTCCTGGATGCATTTGAGGGACGATTATTCTCATGTGATCAACAAGATTAGGCTTAAAGGCTCAACACAACCAAGGGCATATTCAGAGAGATCAAGGGGTGATAGAAGCAACAAGGGAAAGATTGCATCTCAGAGTGGAAATAATGGTTTTTGAGTTTTTATTTTATTTATCTTTTATGACAATTGACTTCAAAAGTTTTGGACAACATATTTTTTTTGGATATATGAGTACTGTATTTTTGAAAATAATTTCAAATATCAATGAGATAAATTTTCAAACATGAATGTGATGATGGGAGTAACAAGGAGGGATGTTTTGTTTAATTGACTAAGTTATGTTATGATTGTTAAGAGATAAAAGAGAGTCACAAAGGGTCCCACCTACTAGTTATTATTTATTTAAAACCCTTATTATGATTTATTACTTTTCCCCCTAACTAAAAAGTTGGTTGAGTTTTAGTTAACTTAACTAATGAAGTAGTTCAACTAATTCAACCAATTCTAATTTGATTAAAAGCAAAAGGAAATGGAGGAACGAAGGGAGAATAGAAGAAGAAGCATACTAAGGTTTTCTCTTTGAGTTTGTGTTGAGATAGTTCAGTTTTCATTCATTCCTTAATTGATCATAGGCCTAATTATTTTTTATGATATCATGGTCATATTGTAAACAACAACATTCGAGGATGAATTACATCATTCAGACACTTTTTTTTCAGAGGTGTTAATCTATCTTTGATATTTTGTTTGTGAATTAGTTTTCATGACTGACAAAGGCTATTGTTGAGAGTTGAGTGGGAAGCAATCTGTGGCAAGTGGATCCATATTTCAAAGTTCATTTTTTGGTTTTTTGTCAGAGGTCATTTTGTATGTTTCATCGGGGATGTCTAAGTTTGACTTTGGTCCAAAACTTCTTCACAAAATTTTGTAAATAAAATGACTCTTTGATGAATTGGAATGAAATAAAGGATTTCTTTGTCTCATATGTCTTGATTATCAACTTGGTGTCTTTACTTCTGTCTCTATATTTATTTCAACAACTGTTATATTCAGAAAATCATATAAATAATGAATTTTCCAGCAAGCTTTTATTTATAAAAAAGACTATCCTAAGAACTTGTAATCAATACTTGTGAGTTAGGATATTAATTTCGATGGCTATAAACATAGGGTGATATTCCCTTGTATTTTTCTTTAGCCAAGCATAATCTGAAAATGCTTGAGTAAGATGATTTCATATCTTTTTCTCAACATTTATTTGGTGACCATACTGGGGATATCTTCAATATCTCTCTAGTTAATTTTTATGCTTGATTAGCATCGATACATCTATTTTTTCTAATATTGATTCTTTGATTGTTTTATTTCTTAATGACTGTGCCTGTTACAAGGCAACCCAATATTGAGCCCGATCTTCAATATCGGACCAACATTCTTTGAATTTGTTTAACACCATTTTAGACATTGCCAATACCCGTGTTGAGCTTAATCTTTCATAGGCAGCAATTGAGCGAGATATTAGTTCCCAATAACGTTGGGAAGCTAGATGAAGAAAACCTAGAAATCGACAGTAACCTTCTTGTTCCTTCAGTTTTGTCCCTTCTTTGATGTCCTTAGACTCTCACGTCTCCAAATGAAGAAGAGGCTTATCACCCAAAATTAATCCTATTGATGAAATAGGAAGAAACGTTGTGTTGTTTTCCCAACAAAGTGCTCTAAGGAGAAATTTGTCTGATTCATCCAGTTTGTTTTTGTTTCCCTCACCTATCATCCACAGGATGGCATCTAGTGGTGGATCTGGTGGCACTGGAAGTATTTTCTCTTCTCAGTATTCATCTTCGTCAGTGATTGGTAGATTATATAGCCACCATATCCCTGTCCAATCTACCACAAATCACACTAAAGTCATTAAAACGTATGGGCTTTTCCAATTTGAAGAAGATGACACAACCACATAGTGGCATGTGTCCTCTCCTCTTAACCTAGCACCTGCTACTCATCCACTTCCTAAATTCAAAGAACATCTTCCTAGGTTTTTGGGAAATAACACTGTCACTACAAACAAGCACCTGGTGGAATTTTCTAATGCTTGTCACAACATAGGGGCCAATGACAATGACACTTGCATGCGCTTATTCATCAACTCCTTGGAAGGAAAGGTTGTGGCCGATTTCTTTGACCTTCCTCCTAAGATTATGTCTACTTGGAAGGATTTAATCTATTGGTTCAGATCCACTTATGGGCAATCCAAAAGCCCAACCGAGAAGTTACGGGAATACAATAACATCGCCTATAAGGATGGTGAGACCATGAATTCCTTTAACTCACGTTTCACTAAGTTATGCAATCGGATCCCTGAAATCATTCGACCTCAGAACCAAGATACTTTCATGCATTACTACAATGCATTGCCTTCCCCCTATTGTCATAGGCTTGAGGAAAAAGCCATTGATAATCTTGGTTTTTCTCTGCATACTTGTTTAGAGTATGAAGAACAACTTGAAAGAACAGGTCTTCCTCAAGGAGAATCGGTTAAACAGACAGACATGTCCGCCCTCTTATAGATAGTACAAGATATGAACAATTGTATGATAGCGTATGAGCGAAAGGGGACTGTCTTCCCTCTCACCCTTAGAGCTTCATCCTCTTCTGCACCTCCCTTTAGAAACCCAACTGAAAATAATTTTTAGCCTAAAGTTATATTGCCTCGAAGTTGGTGTAAATTTTGTGAGGAACACCACAAAGAAGCAACATGTGAGGTAAGGAAGAGTGCCAGATTAGGATGTGACCTTATTTTTGTGCGTACACCTTGAAATAAGTACAACCCTTAGTATTCAGGTAATTGATATGCCAGTAATAAATTACTCAATCATCTTGGGAAGAGATTGGCAAACCTTAATGGGTGGATACCTCTCGCTCGACAGGACACATTTATCCATTCCCCGAAATGGTAAAAACATTATAGTCCTTAGAGAGGGAAGGATTTCACCTTACATAGAGAGTGTCCCACAGCCTAATGTAAACCATATCAAAGAGGACCTAGGAGTGTATTCCATATTTGCTGAGGAGGATAACATTCCCTTGGAACGAATCGATTTGGATAATGGTATGTGGCACATGCATTTTGATGGCTCATGCTCAAATGAAGGAAATGGAGCTGACATTGTCTTGATTTCTCATGTAGGAAAACTTCATAAATTTTCTTATAGGTTAGAGTTTGCTTGCATGAACAATGTCACTGAATTCAAAGCTTTGTTATTAGGCATTGAAAACACCTATAACCTTGGTTGTGGTCACCTCTTAGTTTTTGGGTATTCCGAGCTTGTTGTGAACTTTGTACGTAAGATATACTCTCCTAGCAACAAGTTGATGAAACGATACACCCAAACTGTTTGGGCACTTATGTCGAACCTATTATCTTTCAACATCACTCATGTTAAGAAGGAATTGAACTTAATAGTTGATCAGTTAGTTCTCTTTGCAGCTTCTCCTAATTGACAACACTTTCCTCATAGACCTGATTGTACTTTTCAATCTATATATCATCCTCATATCCCTAAAAATATATAATCTCGATAGGTTTTCCCTAATGATGAGAACGTTTCTGCTTTCATTCAAAATGAACCTCTCAAGCCCAAGGAAATTATATCCATAGAAGATGACAAGATTCCTAAGGGCTTGAGTCCTCTTGAGAGTTTGTTTTCATTGAGTGATGTAGGAAATAAAGAGAAACAAAAAGAAGAGGAGTCAGAAAGGAAGGTGGGTGAAACCATCTCCTTGAACATTGGGACACCCGAGGTTCCAAAGAATGTTAAAATAGGTGCCCAATGTTCTGATGAAGAGGAAAGGAAGTTTTCCAAGCTACTTGGTGAATTTCAAGATGTTTTTGCTTGGTCTTATGAGGATATTCATGGTTTTAATCATGGTCTTATACATCATGCCATCCTCATCAAGGAAGGCATACAA
>ML803327.1:347809-361245 GCA_009831015.1 Picea engelmannii | reverse complement strand
TCCATGGAAACAAACTTTAGAACCCCAAAGCACTCTTTTTGTTTGGTCATTAGTCATGGGTGAGTTGCTTGTAGATTAAAGACTCACTTACATGGGAGTTTGAAACCCACAATGTCCCCATTGTAGGAAATTTGAGACTTTGAAACACCATTTTTTATTTTGTTCCTTAGCTAAGTTTGCTTGGGCCTGAGTAGAAGCACTTTGTGGAGGCCAATACCTCCTAACTTCGATATCTTAGAAATCAACAATTTTTGGAGATTGTGTTCCTTGGACTTTGAAGTTTCACGATGCTCGAATGTTTATTTGTGTTGAATTTCTTTTCATTTTGTGGAAGAAACACAATGAAGTTATTAATAAGAAAGAAGCTTCTTGATATTTCACATGGTATAAAAACATGACACACTATTTGAGCTTGTCCTTGCATATTTTAGTGTAGTTATGGGAAATTGATATGGAGATTACCCATCTACAATAATTATAAGAGTTTTGGGGTGGGCCTCCCTGTAACATAAGTAAGGAGCCACTCACTTGCCCAATCATCAAGATCACAATGTAGAAATGTCAGGTCTCGCCATAAGGGAAATTGACAAGCTTATGAAAAGAAAGAACATAACTACCATTTCGTTCCTTCTTCAGTCCAAAATGACAATTTTTTTACATTGGTTTTTAGCATCTCCAAGGGACTAAGTCTCTCGAGCTAGTAAATGATGGGTATGAGACAATTATAGTTGAGAATGAGACATCTAGTTATGGGCCATCTCTAAATGATCATGATGATTCTTTGTTGGATGCTGGGATGTTATTGGTTGTTGTCTATTATTTTGTTTATGCTTAGGCTAGGTGTTCTGGCATAAGCTTATTTGATTTTTTTTAATTTTTGATTAGTGTTTGAGAATGTTATCGATGGTTGCATGTTGAGTCCACCTACCTTTTAAATAAAGTTATATACATGTTGATAATTTAATAGTCAAAGGATGTCAATTGGGTCTAGTTTTGGTGGCTAGGAGGATAAGTTGTTATCCTCAAGTAACATGTTTGCTCCTCGTGGGTTGATCGGTGCTGACAATGTATTGGCAATCTCACTCTTGAATAATTGTTTGTGGGTGGGATGAGATGTTTTCAAAAACTTAAATCGAATGGGTTAAGTCAACTGGTTGTTACCA
The DNA here is from genome assembly GCA_009831015.1 of Picea engelmannii. Lineage (NCBI taxonomy): Eukaryota > Viridiplantae > Streptophyta > Pinopsida > Pinales > Pinaceae > Picea > Picea engelmannii. Next base: position 360,082 of record ML803327.1, on the reverse strand, counting down.
ATGTTGTTAGGCATTTGGCTAATTCCATGGTAGCAACAACTCCATTAAAATCCCCCTAAAGTAAGTGCACTAGTCTATGTCGATGGATATATTAGAGATGTCATCCATGAGAGTGGGGAAGCATCACTTACATTAAATAAAATCTTTTTAAAATATAACTTGTGTTAAAGTTTTGACATATACCTTCCATTCGTCTTTTAGAAAAGAAAAAAATAATAGTAATAATAATAACTTTTATATAAAAATACTCAAATAAATTAGCATTAAATAAAATTAAAGTTAAAATAATTTTTGAAAAACTATTATTTAAAAATCACAATCATAATTATTATTTCAAAACTTGATACACAATTTTATCCCTACAACAACCTTGGTTATCCCCTAGAAAACACATATTCGGAAAAATGATGGTGCTTCCAAGTCTTCAATGATGGAATCACCCCCCTTCCTCTAACATGACAACATCGGTTAGAAAGTGAAAGACACGTTCTTTATCACTTTTTGCTTTTTGACAACTCTATTCATTCCTTTTCACACGTATATTCCACACCTTTCTTGCAACGTTATCGCTAACTAATTGCTTTTCATCCTTCCTTTGCTCCAAGGTTTTTATTAATATATTATTAATTCTAGTCACCGAAATTAATTTGTGGAGGCTTTGCAAGTTGTCCTCCCAAGAAAAATTCGGAAGCAAAGAAAGTTAAGACATCGTGGTGGAAGAAAGTGAAAGTACAAGCAGAATTAAACATTATTGAAATATTGTCTTTTTGACTTAGAAGACCATCAATTAATTTTAATGGCAAGCATGGACCCATTGTTAGTTTAAACGTTCTAGTTGTACCTTCTTAGTTTTTTTAATATTTTTTTTATAGTTTTATCCCACATGTAATTAAAATATAGTTATAAATTTAGAAATATCGTAACTAAAGAAGATTATATTTTATTTGTTAAGATTACATAATTTGAGGATTTTATAATAGGTTTTTCAAAATGATAAATCAATTTATATATTTAAAAATGCAATTTAAACAATGAAAAAATGTCATTTCATTCACTAAAAAATAAAAATAAAATAAACATTTAGACTTATCTCATTATTATTAAACAATAATTAAAATATTTATTCCCTGAATAATTGTATTAATTTAAATTTAAAATAAGTGTTTTTAATATAAAATGAATTTTAACTTTAAACCCATGAAATTATCTTTTAAAAATTCCTGAACAACCCAATAAATCCGTATGTTAAAAACACTCTCGGGAATTGATGCTTTCCACTCCGTGCTTCATACATAAGACGGGTATGCTTACATAGAAACGTAACAATTGTTTATAAAATAAAACATTTTTATATAATGAAATTTTAAAAGACATTTACGCATCGAACAGAATTGCGATCAAAATATTAATTCTAACTAAGAGAAAACACAAAATCAATAAACTTGTTGTTTGTGTAAAGCATTGACTTAAGTAATTGTATAATATTCCAATATGATAAGAGTAGGCGGTAGATGACAAAGAGAGTGTTTCCAATATGGGATGAGTGAAAACTTTGAAGAGAAGGGTATTTGGAATCGTTGGATGGAAATAGGATTTTTTCAAACCACCTGGGTAGTGTTAATGGCAGTTTTACTTTTTTTAGAAATTGGTTGATAGTTTGTGATTAGTTTTCTTCATTGAGTTATGGCTAGTTCGAAGCCTTTTGGGATGAAGGTTTTAGGGGGTATAGTCTGGATGATTATTTCGGGTATTTGCCTAGGGTGTTGAATGCCGGTGTAAATGTTCTTGGGGACATTTGCTAGTTATACATTTATTTTGAGAAAGGAGTTTTTAGGGCTCCCACCTAACCATTTAGCGAGATTTAATATATTTTAAAGGTTTTTTCTTGGGAGTCTTGTCAATCCGGTTTTTTTTGACTCATCTGCCCCTGGAAGCTTCTCCTGATTGGGAGGATCCCCCTTGATTAATGGCCTTGGAAGCTAGTGCGCTCTTGGGTGCAGTCGACGAGGCGGAATGGGAGAGAGCTGGCATTTTTGCAACGGTCGATGCACTGTGTAGTAAAGACTGTGGTGTGGGTGCCATAACTAATGCATTAAAAGAAGTAGTTAATGAACCACTGCCTTCTTTGTCTAATTCTCTTAGGGTAGCGGACTCGAGTTTCTAGGGAGTTGGCAAGGATACGAACCATTACAATGAAGGCGGTGTAAGCTTGGGCCCTGTACCTGGTGATGAAATAGGCTCAAAGAATGCTCCTAGAACCACACAGGACTTTACAAAACCGAGGGGCTTTTCTGGTGCACACAAACGGGAACATTTCAGTGTTAAGAATATAAACCAGAAGAAGGTAGCCAGGGTTTGGAAACCCAAAAGACAGAAGAGACGACTGGTCATAGGTATGGATGTCGGCTTGGAGGAGACATGTCATCTCTCCCTCTGTGCGCTGGTGGGGCGTTTTGCCTATAAATCTAAGTGTAATATTTCGTTTGTAGACTGGATGCAAACAAATTGGGCCCCCTTACTCGACTATGTGCTTGAATACCTTACTCTAACTTATGGGTGGTTCAGCCTAGTATTTAAAGCTCCCGACGATGCTAAAGTTATTCTGAGTAGATTCTGGGATTTTGTTGGAGGGAGCCTTATGTTGAAACGTTGGAGGACGGGTTTTGATCCAACCAAGGAATATTTCAGCCGTCGTCATGTGTGGGTTCTTCTACCAGGTTTATCCCTAAGCCTTTGGAATCGTTCAGCTTTGACTGCCATAGGGAATCTCCTTGGTCGATTTCTTAAAGTAGATGAGAGTCTTCTAAGTACTACTGATAAGTGCATGGCGCGGGTTTTGGTTGACATCGATGTTACTAAGGGATTGATGGATACGATGGAAATTGAATGGAGGGGACAAGTGATGATTCAACACCTGGATTACCAGGGAATCCCTTTTAGATGTTCATACTGTCAGAGGACTGGTCATCTTCACAGAGACTGCACAAAATGGACCGGCATTGTAGACTCTAAAGAGGACGAGGAATCACCTCTTTTCAACGGGTATATGGCGGAAGAGCAACCAGAGGCTCTGGGGGGCTACTCCATGGGAACCGATGAAGAATCAGGGACTGAACTTTCAGGAACCCTCCTTGGTAAGTTACAAACTTTCTGTCCTATTTTATTCTCTAAACTCTTTGCTTGGGAACGTGAATTTATTGAGAAGTCAACACTGGTGGTGGAATCTTTTGTTCAAATTAGACACTCTGTTGAGGAGACTGTGGGTTCGAGTGATCCCCTGACAAATTTAGCAGGGTTAGCCGATCCCCTATCTATTGTGGAGGTTATTTCTCCAACCTCTGTTCCTACACAAACCCTCTCTGGTGAGTTTATTTCATCAGTTCATCCCCCTCTTACCTTACCAGGCTTGGAACTTGATGATGTGTATGATACTCTGATTCCCTCCTATAGAGGACTCATTGATCCTACTCTTATGCAAACTTATATGGGACAACAGGTTCACCATCATCCTGGCAATTCTGACAGCATTTTAGAAAATAAAGGAAATCCACAAGGAAATTCCATGGCCTGGTCTAGGGTTCTAGGAGTGGAATTATCTCCTCTCAAAACCAGGAGCGCTCGAAAGAAGTCTGGACAGTCTTTGGCTCCTGTTGCCAAACTGGTTTCTACATCTGACTCAGGGCTGCTTAGAGGCATGAAATCCCTTGCAAGGGCTAAGCCATGATCCTTTTATCATTGGATGTTAGAGGGGTGGGGGGTCCCCATAAACTGCCTGCTTTACGCAATATTTTAAGGAATACCAAGGTGGATATTGTGTTTTTTCAAGAAACTCTTGTGGATGAATTAAAGGCCCGTAATTTTATGTTCTCTCTCTACCCTACTTGGTGTATATGTGTGGTAAGTGCAGTTGGGAAGTCGAGAGGGCTTCTGGTTGCTTGGAACCCCTGTATTTATGAGCTAAACCCCTTCCTAAGTGCTGGTGGTATTTTGTTGACAGGTTTTCATAAACCCGATAATAGCAGGATTTGTTTTATAAATGCATATGGTCCTTGCATGGGGAGAAGACTGTTTTGGGAACAGGTTGATTCAAATGGATTATTAGCACAAGAAAACCTCATTTTGGCCGGTGACCTAAACTTCACAACCAGTATTGATGAAGTGTGGGGAGTGGAAGCTCGCTCTGATCCCTTGGCTAGCTTCTTCAGAGATCTCTTCCAGAAAAATCGTCTGGTCGATGTTCAACCATCGGAGTTAGTGGCTACCTGGCGTAATGGCCGAAGTGGTGAACAGAATATACAAAAAATACTGGACAGAGTATATGTGGTAGAGGGTTTATCTGTTGAATCAGCAAGATTTAGATCTTGGGTTGGACACCCATATTTCTCGGATCATGCGCCAGTATTCTTTTAGTTGAACAAAGATTATAGCTCAATGGCCCATCGTTTTAAATTTAATCATGCTTTTTTGAAGTATGCGTCATTTGGGGAATTAGTGCAGTTGATTTGGCATGCTCCTCATCTCTGCAGTGTGGCAAGTGCCCAAAGAAGACATGTACATAAGCTAATAAATCTAAAGAAACACACTAAGAGTTGGTATGCACAAAAGAAAATTAAGGATAATAGAGCTATGGAAGTTCTAGTTGAGGAATTAGATATTCTGACTAAACAGAGTTGGGAAAGCGGTTTAAGTTCGAACCAGGGAGCTCATCTAAAAAATCTTGAATTGGACCGGAATACTTATTTGATGGAGGAAGAGACCCGCTGGCGTTTGAAAAGCCGAGCTATTTGGATTAAAAATGGTGACAAAAACACGAAGTATTTCCACCATTATGCTAGTTTTAGACGGAATAAAAAACATCTTTGGGAAATAATGGATGAACGGGGACAACCCCACCAGGGGCAAGAGGCCATTAAATATGAAGCTTTGCGTTTCTTTAGGTCATTTTATCAAGAATCGGCTGACAACGGAATTATGGAACAGATTGAGGCAGTAAATCAGTATCCCAGTTTGGTGATGAAGGAGGAGGTGCATGTTTTGGAGAGATCGGTTACTAAGGAGGAAGTTCTTGATGTTTTGAAAGGTTTTATGAAGGATAAGAGCCCAGGCCGAGATGGGTGGACTGTTGAGTTTTACCTTCACTTCTATGATTTGGTGGCTCAGGATTTGGTGGAAGCAGTGGAAGAGGAACGCATTACAAGGTTGGTGAATAAGGGTATGAACACGACTTTTATTGCATTAATCCCGAAGGTAAATGGGCCGGCAACATTTGGTGATTTTCACCCGATTGCTTTATGCAATCTATGTTATAAGATTATTACAAAGATAATTGCAAAGAGAATAAGACCGGTTTTGTCCCGTACTCTGTCGGAGGAGCAATTCGGCTTTCTTAAGGGTAGACAAATTGGGGATGCAATTGGGACTGCTCAGGAGTGTCTACATAGCATTAAAGAAAAACAATTGAAGGCATTAATCCTTAAAATCGAATTGAAAAAAGCATATGACTGCATTAGCTGGGATTTCCTCAGGCTAGTTTTAATCCAATGTGGATTTGGGCTTTTGATGACTAACTGGATCATGGGTAGTGTTACATCATCTTCCTATGCGGTGCTTATTAATGGAGAACCTACAGATTTTTTTAGCAGTGGGAGAAGACTCAGACAGAGGTGTCCTCTGTTTCCCTTACTTTTCATTCTCATTATGGAAGGTTTAAGCCTAGCCTTAAAAAAATGTAAAAGGGAAGGTCTTTTGTCTGGCATAAAGGTTTCGAGATTTATTCGGATCTTGCATCTATTTTTTGTAGATGATATCCTCATATTAACAAATGATTCGCTATCAGAATGGAAGCAGATCAGCAAGGTTTTAAACCCTTTTTGCTTGGCTTCGGGTCTACAGGTAAATTTACAGAAAACCGCTCTTTATCAGTATGGGGTATGCCAGTTGGTCCTTGACTCACTGAATTTAATCCTTCCTTATAAATTTCAAGCACTTACAGATGGTTTTAGATACCTTGGTTATTTCCTCAGATTGACAGATACAGAAGTGAAGATTGGCTCTGGCTCATAGAGAAATACGATCAAAATATTAATCACTGGTGTAACCAGTGGTTATCACCTGGGGGACACCTGACCTTGATCAAAGATGTCTTAGAGAGTCAACCGATTTATTGGCTGACTTTGGTGAATCTGCCTCCTCCGATTCTTAAAAAAATCCACCAACTCATCTTCATTTTTTTATGGACAGGAGGCAGAAAAAAGAAGAGCTTACATCTTTGTGACTGGAAACAGATTGCTAGACCAAAGATATATGGGGGATGGGGGTTGAGGAATATTCTAGATTTTAGTAAAGCTCTGGCAGCCAACAGTCTATGGAGAGAATTGATTAAGGAGGGGTTATGGCATAGGGTTCTAAAAGACAAGTACTTGCCTTTTGTAACCATTGAAAGTTGGTTTTGATCAGTGGATATTACAAAGGAGAAAGGTTCTAAGGTATGGAAATTTTTATTAAAATCCCTCCACCTCTTATTACACTGGATGGCCTGGAGTCCGAGGAATGGGCACTCAATATTGATTGGAAAAGACTCTATCATGGGGATGGGTCAGTCGGTTATTCTGTCGGAGGAGTTGACCGAGATGATAAATAGAAAAGGTATATATTATCTCTTCCAAGCAAAAGCATTGACACAGGTGGGCCACATCACATCCAACTGGATATCTAGTGATGATTTGGAATTATCTGGGCGATTACAGGTTGAATGGAAAGCTTTCCGTGTTGCTCTTATAAGCAATGGAATTACACTTCAGGAGAAGTCAGATCAACTAAAATGGACCGGGGGTAATAAGTCTAGATAGGTATTGGTAAGGAATATCTATTTTGCAACTGAAAGTCGTAAATGGATCCATAAGATTAGTGGTTGGCGCAAGGCCATTTGGGATTGGGATTGCCCGTGGAAAATTAATCTTTTTTTTTTTCTGGTTAATGATGGAAAAAAAAGTGTTGTCGTGGGAGACCCTTCAGCGCAGAGGATTCATAGGTCCTAGTGTTTGTAAATTATGCTTGAAAAATTCTGAATTAACTCAACATCTATTTCTAGAATTGTGCTTTCTTGCTGGAGGTCTGGAACAGACTTAGAATGTATTTTAATTATTCAGGTAGTTGGGTGGGGTATAATTTGATAGATTACTACAAACAATGGAGAATCCAAAACACACATTTTCCCACTCTTTCGGCTATTATCTGTTGATCTATTTGGAAGGAGCGCAACTCTGCGGTCTTTGATGAATGCATAGCCAGGACCCAGAAAGTAATACACAGTGATCTATTAGTTTTCAGGGATTATAAAAAGACTCCTCCGGTGGCTATCCTGAGAGTAAAGGTGTCTGCTCTAGACAAGGGGGGAACGGTGGGTTGGTTTGACGGAGCGACTTCATCTACTGGTCAGAACAACGGAGAGGGAGGCGTCATAAGGATCAATGAACATAATAGTTACCATTGGATCCTTAATTGTGGACCTGGTACAAACACTAGAGCAGAATTACTTGGTGTGTGGGCCTTGCTCTCCTTGGCATCCCGTTTATCCATACAGGAACTTCAGGTATTGGGAGATTCAAAGATAATTATCAACTGGTTAAAAGGGAAAGGTCATCTTTACGTTGTCTCTTTGGACTATTGGATGGATAGCATCTCTGTATTAATCAACCAATTCCACCTTTTATCCTTTGATCACGTCTACAGAAACGACAACTAAGAGGCTGGCAGGTTATCCAAGAAGGCACTCATAAAGGAACCTGGGAAGCTTATCTACTATAAATGCGCTGGGAAGTATGAGGGGCCACTACAGTTTCTAGATATCTATTAGTATAGTTTGTTATCCTTGCGGGAGTGGTATATTATTCTTTTTTGTTTGATGGTCTTGGGAAATGGTGTATGCCTCTTTTTGTTTATTTTTGGGAGCTATGTGTTATCAGTCTAGGACTATGGAGGTTCAGATTATTGTACCCATATGCTTCTAGTTATGATGCCTCTCTCTTTTGAGAATATTTGAAGCGGCTTTATGGTCTGGGGTCCTATTTATTATTGTACTGGGAATACTGTCCAGGTGACTTATGATCTTTATGACATAAGTAAGAGAGGGTAATATGTATGTGAACATTTTATATTTTATATAAATATAAAGAGTAATTTTTTATGGAAAAAAAAGTAATTGTATAATAAGAGCTTAATGTAATAAAATAACTTTACGGACTGATCAAGATTATTATTACTATAAATAGAAGGAAATCATGTAAGGGCAATGTGAATGAGTAAAGTAAGGTTGAGAACAAATAGCAACCAATATGTTGAGCACACTTTAAAAAAAACAAGTGAGGAATGTAGAGTTTTTTCGCTCATGTATTTGATGAGTGGGCCTAATGGTTAAGAACATGTATTCCCTTCTAAGAGGTCACAAGTTCAAATCTAGAGGTGGTAGGGTAAAGGGTATGTATACCTTTGTAGACTTTACCCAATCCTTAAAATATGGAATTAAGATTTATTTTTCCTAAAATGATTTAAAACATTTTCACATATTTATAAAAACTATTTAGTAGTTCAATGTGTTATATATATAATATCATTTGAGTTTAATCCAAGGAGTTGTGAAAAAGTGTTATATTCCTTATCTAAATTCAATTCACACAAGTGATATGTTGAGTTTTTAATGAGTATATTGTTGTAATAGCCTTGGGCCCTCTCTTAACAAAACCTAGAGTTTATTTGGAATCTAGCTTATCTTGGGTACCATCCTTGGATGGATCTAGGCTAGTTGTAGTCTCACTAACTCTGTAAAACTAAGAATTTAAAACTTATGCAAAGATGGATATTTAAAAATATGGTTTTGATTGTAGTCAAGATATATATTTTGCATTGTAGCAGTATTGTTATGTTGATATTGTATTTATGTCTAAATTATCTTTTTTTTTTTATTTCTCTATATAATAGTTTTTATATTAAATATATATATCAAATCTTGTTATTTCATATATAGAGATATTTTCATTTTCATTTGTATATATATTTTACTAATATATAATATTAATATTATTATTTGTTATAAGTATTATATTTTTTTGAAACCAACATATGATGATGTAAGCATTACTCATGCATATGACAACATATCTATGATATTGGGCTATAAATACCAATACCAATAACAACAACAATAATATGTTTCATTTTTATATATTTTTCTTTAAAGTGTCTCACTTTGCACATTTATATTTCATCTCACACCTCTTACTATTTTTATTTCTACACCTTGTAATTCCTAATTTTGCATTGTTATTTGCCAAATTTGCATTATTTTCCAATATCTCATTTTCTTGTTAGATCCTCACTATGTCCTATCATCCATTTCATGCACTACAAATTATTATCCTTACTAATTGTTTTTCTATAATAACTTTAGCATCATGATCATGATTTTTCAATTGAATGCGTGATCCATATGGATGTCAGTGGCCTCCCACCTATTCCAACTGGTTCATTTTGGCAGTTTTTTTTCCTAGTTTTCAGGTCCCTGACTTGCGGGGCCGTTTTGAGGCCCTAAACAACGTTTTTAGAGATTGGCACAATCGAAAATGCCTTTTACTAAATCAGACCAAAATGTGTAGTCCTTGGATAGACCTTTCCAACGGGCTATCATGCTCCTAAAACGGATATCGTATGCAAAAGTTACGACTCTGGTAAGTTGACCGACTAACTTACCCAAACGGGGCCCACATGACTTTTGGTGCTTCATCTCCTAGTGTTAGGTTTTTGGATTTCTAGGGTTTTTGACATTCCTGTTTATTGTAAAAAGTCCTTCAGAGCCTCATTGTAAGGATATTCTTGTGAATGAGTGCAGCCATCACATCTCTTCTCAAAGATAAGCCACCACCATTCCAGCAAGCTTGTTTTCCGCTGCATTTTACAGTTTCAGCTTATTTCCTTATTGAATAGAAAACCAGTTTTACTATATCTCTGTTATTCTTTGTTAAGCATATTTCAATAATCTGTATTCATTTTGTTCTTCTCATAAAATCTGGATCAGTGGTATCAGAGCGGTCTGCTCCTTGTCGTCTTAATGCATGTCCCCAACGAGGTCGGGGTACAAAGAATTGGGTCTCGAGCTTGTTTCTCTTAAGGACAAAATCTCTCGCACGCCCAAACGACCTCTCATGGAAGGAGAAAATAAAGATGACGAGACAAGAGATCCTTTCAAAATGTTGCTTGAGAAATCCCTCACGCAACAGAGGAACAAGATGATGGATAGTTTCACGCAAATCCTTCAGCGGCTACCAACAAGTGACGCATCTTCCTCGAGCAGAGGCATCGCCCCCTTCAAGGTACAAATCAACTTCGATATTCCTATATTTGAAGGTCAGATAGACGCGGATGCTGTAGACAAGTGGTTGAATCTACTAGAAGGGTATTTTTCTATCCATAACTTTTCAAATAGAGAAAAAATTACTTTTGCCTCCTCAAAGCCGTTCCCCATGTCAAAGATTGGTGGGAAACTTTTTGTGAGAAAAATGAAATAGAGGAACCCTCATTATTTACAGTCACAGCCACCTGGGAATCCTTCAGGGATGCTATTAAGGAACAATACTACCCTATCGGAAGCTATGATGACTTGTATACCAAATGGACCACACTACGGCAAGAAAGAGACCAAGCAGTGCCAGATTTCAAAAATATCTTCCATACCCTGTGCACCAAGATGGGTATCAAAGATTCAGAGTGACATATGGTGCTCAAGTACTGTGGTGCTCTGCATAGATACATCCAGACCAAAATGGAATTTATGGACATCTCGTCCTTGGGTGCGGCCTATCGATATGTCATCAAAATTGAGCATAAGCTCAAACAAAAGACGCGACAATTTGGGCCTGGGAACCCCTTGCAGCAAAAGCCAGGAAAGGGCGGCCCCAACCTATAGAACAAAAGATAGAGCAAAGATGGATAGTATCAGGACAACCAGTCCAAGCCACAAGCAAAGAAGGACACCGGAAAGACAAAGAAGGATATCGAGAAGTGGTGTGACTTCCATAAGAGCCCTTCGCATAACACTACTTATTGTTGCTCAAAGCAGTCCTTGGTGGCTGAAGTGAAAGCCTCTGAATCAGATGCGTGTTCTAACTCTGAGTCAGAACCAGAAAGGGGAAGATGGATCATTGACGTGGAGCTGAGTGCCACCGTTGCTACCACCAAGCTCTAGCCTAATGAACCAGACGAGCCAAAAGAAGGAGAGCGCCTTTTCCATTCACAGATGTGGGTAAAAGGCACCCCGCTGCACTTCATCGTTGATAGCGGTAGCCAGAAGAACCTAATCTCAGCAGAGGTCATCAAGAGGTTGGACCTGTCGACAACACCGTACCTGCAACCCTACACCATTGGATGGCTCCGCCAAGGAAGCGATCTCCGCGTTCGCCAATAGTGTCGATTGTCGTACAACATCAAGCCCTTCAAAGATGAGGTATTGTGTGATGTTGCTCCTCTCGAAGTTTGTAATGTTTTTTTGGGCCAACCTTATTTATGGAAACGCCATGCTGTATATGAGTCTAGGCCTCGTAGTGTTATTATTACTTTGAACAATAAATTGTACAAAATACCCGAGGCAGTCCCTCCTAGTGTTATTTCCTTGATCTCTGCCAAGCAATGCAGGAAGGTCATCTCTCAGACTAGGAAATTTGTCTTCTTCCTGATTCACTCTCAGAGTAAGAGAAAGATCGCAGCCACATCCAGGGCCTCTGTGGCCGATCTCTCCACACAACAAAAGAAAGTGGATAAGGTCGTGGAAGAACACTCAGATGTCTTCTCCTCTCCTACTGGGGTACCTCTGCACTGCCAGGTCAAGCATCCCATCGATCTGACCCCAGGTGCACCGCTACCCAATGGGACGGTCTACCATCGCTCTCTGTTAGAAAACAAGGAGATCAAGAGGAAGATCCAAGAACTTCTCCACAAGGGGCACATCTGTCCCAAATCATTGCCTTGTGGGAGCCCAATCGTACTGGTGCAGAAGAAAGACGGGACATGGCGACTCTGCATTGATTATCGAGCCCTAAATAAAATCACAGTCCGGAACCGGTACCCGATTCATTGAATCGACGACCTCCTTGATCAGTTTCAGGCTGTTAAATTGAAGCTTTTAAGTGACCTGAAACACTAAATTGTCAAACCAGGGTTGGTAAACTTTGAGCTGATACACAGTATGTGCGGGTAAGGCTTTAGTCTCTATCTGAATGCTATCCT
>ML803327.1:299765-323031 GCA_009831015.1 Picea engelmannii | reverse complement strand
TGGTGGAGAAGCACCATTCCCTCCATCTCTGCCTGGAGTCTTGTCACCACCGCCTCCCTTATGCATTGAAGGGTTAGAGCCTTCACCCTACGACATTATGTTCCGTTCCAACAAAATATTCATCATGTTTCTCAACTCTATGACAGCCTGTCTGAGATCTTCTTCTTCGTCCGGAACACGTTCATGATCTTCTGCATGTGCCATGCTTGGTGAATGTCTCTCTGCAACTCGCGGTGAATGAAACTGCTTCCTCCTCGTCGGATAAGAACTTGGCTCCACAAGTTGACCTTCTCCTCGTGTGAGTTTCAACCTTGTGAGCATCAGAAACAAAACTTGCAAAACAATCAAGTCTTCAAAACCAGTGCTCTGATACCAACTTGATCTAAAATTTGAAGAAGACTTGAAAAAAAACTTGAATAATTATTGCAAGTTAAATGTTATGTGTTTAAAGCAAAAGGATCAATTTGCAACACATAAATTAAGGATTACTTATGCAAAATACACATAGACAGCAGCATAAAACATTGAACATCAACACATAAACACAACAACTTGATAAAGGAGTTCACCCCTCTTCGGGCTACATCTCCTGGTCCAGCTTCCAATGGATCATTATTATTAAATTGCTCAAAGTTCTCAAAAACATGCCTTAAAATGCTCAAAATGACAAACCGACTACTCCAATGGCTTCCCAGCGTCCCAAAACCCCTGTTTGGGCTCTTTCGGCACCTGAAACGGTCGAAAAATGAGAAAGATATGCCTCCTTGAAGTCTCCTTCTCCAACTTTGTTGTCTCTGGTTCTACAATTCGCACCCTTGTTCTCCAAACTTGGCTCACACGCTCATTTAAGCGTAAAGAACCCAGTCACGTACGCAACCGCGCACCGATACAAACTGTAGGACGGTTAAGGGCGCGCTAGCCCCTAATCGCCTAGGCATCTGGGCTCATGGCGCATGGAACCATAGGCTAGGCGCAAAAGTAGTTTAACCGTTATAACTCCCGGGTGGTTAACCCACCGGTCAAACCATACATGCACATAACCAAAGGTTAAAACATTCCCGCGCGCATGTTTTAAATACAATGGCAACATATATATATATATATATGTATGTATTGCAATGTAATACATTGCAATATATTGCAATGTAATACATATAACGCGCCAATGGTTCGGGTTTAACATATGTGGTCGTATGTATAATAATGTGTCCACGGGTCGGGGCTTAGCCCCGACCCGCCCCCCTTTCCAACTATTACAACATTTTAATTCAAATATATGTGCGTTGGAATATGAAACAAGGAACACGGGTCGGCATAATGGTTAGCATAAATTGTAAAGTCATATGCTGTGGGAGGTCCGGGGGTCGAACCCCGTGACCTCCATTAATTTTACATAGCCATTATAAGCCAACCAATGGGGGACATGTGGCGCCCAAGCATTGGGCCACGTGTCCTCATACCATTCGCTGCCAACGAGACACGTGTCAACACCGTATTCGCCAACGAACAACCAACCAATATGTGCCACATCATCACCGTACGATCTGTACGGACCTGCCATGTCACTGTACGGACTATACGGATAGGTACAGTCAGCATCCCAAAATTTTGCATGTTTGTCTTGGCGGACAGATCGCGATATCTCCTCCACATGGACTCCATTTGCGAAAGTAAATATACCGCCGGAATCAGGAAGACGAGACAGACGCAATGGCACTATTTTCGTCGCATTCCGAGCACTTTGAAAATTGAGCAAAATTTGATCCCCTGATCAAACAATTATACGCCACTGTTAAATACATAATCGCTTCTACTATTATTCTTGCGGAAAATTAAACCACGATCACAACCACAATCAAAAAGTGAAATATCAATAACACATAACACAGAAGTTTTACCGGGAAAACATAAAGCTAAAAACCCCACTATCATATATTATGTATATTATATATTAAGGTTGTAGCCTGAGAAACTAGGGGGTTGGAGCCTCCTTCCAGTTGCAGCTAGAAAACAAAGGAAGTTGGTGCTTCCAATGAATGTAATTCCTAAATACACATAATAAAAATCATTATGTGGTTTTCTCCCGCTTTGGGTTTCCACGTAAAAACAATGGTGTACTATGTATGTGTATGATTGCTCATTTGTTCATTGTTTATTTACTCTAAAACTATTGGATGATAATGCTACATTGATATAACACTTGCATTTTATGGTTAAAAAGGATTAAATTTCTCTATTACTAATTCACCCCCCCCCCCCCCCCCCTCTCAGTAATCCAACAATACCCATCCTAATATTTCATTTGGTATTGGTCTTGTTGTTTGGTATTTGTAAACAACTCATGAGAACCATTGGAAAGAAATGAAAAGGATACCTTGGCATATCCAAGGTACAATTCAATTTGGGATACATTATAATTTAGGGGGGGACTAATTTGTTGGTTGGTTTCACTGATTCTGATTGGGTTAGTGATCTTGATGATCGAAAGTCTACTATAGGTTATGTTTTCAATATTGGTTCCAGTCATATCGCTTGGGCTTGTAAGAAAAAACAATATATTTTTCTTTATTCAACAAAAGCATAGTATTAAGCAGTAGTTAATGCAAATCAAGAATCCCTACAGCTTCGACAGATCCTTTCAGAGTTTAGATTCTAGCAGCAACATATGACCACACTTTGGTGTGACAATCAGAGTGCCATCAATCTTGCTAAAGATCCAGTTCAACATCAATGCAACAAACAAATTGAGCTACAAATACACTTCATCAGAAATTTCATTCACGATCATGTTCTTGAATTTCTCTTTTTCCCTACAGATGATCAAGTTGCGAACATTCTCACTAAGTCTCTTACAGACGAACAATTTTCCAAAATTCAATCTATGTTAGAAGTTCATGAAATTGTCATTAAGGGAGGATAGGCTCTAATTCCTGCTTCCTTATCCTATTATGTCACATTTGTAAATCCTTCAATTATATACCAAGTTTTCTTAAGGGGGGATGATAGGATATTTAGAAACTTAGGATTTAGTTAAGATCAACTTGGTCTAATTTGTATTTGGGTAAAAGTGTGTTTCCTTAGTATGTGTTTGTAGTTATGTCATCCAATGGTCACAATATGTTATAGACATAAAGTGATCAGATAACTCATATTCTCCTCAATACTAACATCTATATTGATCCATGGTTTAACACATAATTGGTCTGTGATCTCTATTTGAAGTGCACAGAGGGTCATTTTCTAAAGATCGATTGTGAGAACCTCATATGTACACATTTTTCTTTTGCATTAATATATTATCTCAAGTGGCTGCATTGGTTGGGGTCGTGCATTGTTTCCCTCTTTGAGGGTTTTAACCATGTAATAAACTAGTGTACCATTCTTTGATTTGGTTGTGTGAGTGGTTGCTTAAGGTGTTTTTCCTACATTGAAATACCCTATTTTGTTTTCAGATTTCCGTGGTGAGGAATTTCAAATTACCCTATTTTGTCGAATAGATAAAGAATTTTATGTACCAAACACATCCTTTTTGTATCACTACATTGACCAACTCGGCCAAAACCTTTTTTAATAGAAAATATTATCCATTTTTTATTAAAAAAAGGTTTGTTAGACAAATAAAGGGAATCCTAAGAAATATACTTTCATTTTTATGTTTGAACATGGTAGAAATGAAATATCATTGTGGTTTTTAGAAGTGAGGAGGTTATGAAGAGTAATTAAATTACGAAACTTGGTAAATATATGTCTTAAATAATTAAGGATAGGGTAAGTTACACAAAAATGGTGCTCATCTTCAAATGCGTTTATATATAAAGTTTTACAATTTTGCTCAGTCCAAGGTGTTTTTGGGTTGGTCCAATCATCAATTTCACTATGGAGCCCATGAGCCTTGGTTTTGATCTTGGTGATATTCATTTTCTTATTTAATCTCAAAATGTTGGAAAAATAGTTTTGATAAACCAAATTAGGATTTGTAAAATCTTTGATAGTATTTAAATTTCCTCTTATTAATGGTTTCATTCCAAGTCTTATCTTTTAACTTTGTACTGACATAAGATTTAGTATGGTTAATTTACTAATTTATTTGTATTATTTTATGTTCCAATAGTTAAGATAAGACCTATAATATCTATCCCAATGTATTTTAAACATATGGTGGTTATTGCTCCTACTAGAAACAATAACAAAGAACATATTGTTGGGCTCTAAAAATGTCTAAAAACAACCTTAGTTTAACATTAGTTTATCAAATCGAGGATTCGTATTTTATCTCAAGAATATCAGCAAAGTCTATGAAGATAGCTCGTAGAGGCTAAAATTGCGTAGTTAAAGCAAACCTGAGTTTATCAGCAATCAAGTTCCTCAAATGTTCATTAAATATTCTAAGACTAAGATCTTACTTAATGGAATTGAAATCTGATTACTAACATGCTTCGAATGAAAAGGAACTAACTAATCTGTTGAATTCATTTAACTAAAAAGTAGTAATTGAATCTAAATAGAGACTTGCAAAATTAACTATCCACTATGAATCAAATTCCTGGAAAGGAAATAGCGAATTACTCTATTTGTGGAAAGAAACAACAATTGTAATCTAATCAAAAGGGACAAAAAATGTAACTTAACTGAAAGGAACAACAATTGTAACTTTAATTGAAAGGAACGACAAATGTAACTTACTTGAAAGGAACAACAATTCTGAATCTAAGTAAAAATAAAAACGCGTATGAAAATGTGAGGAACTGTCAAGCAGCAAACTACAGTAATGGAAGTTGGAACAACAATAATTAACACTCAAGGGAAATTTCTATCTTCTGTACGCAAACAATATAAAATTATTAACACACTTATGCATTCATCTTAACTATTGTGAAAGAGATTTGAATCACAAAACAAAACTCAAACTGATACAATCACAGATTGAGACAACAACTCCTTCAGACTGGGCCCTTGGTCCTGAGAAGAACTGCTACTAGAAACTCAGTATGTAGAAATGGTGAAAACGTTCAAATCTTTTATTGATTCCATAACTGGTACAAAATTTACAAAAAACTGCTTGTGCAGAGCAATTTTGAGTTCTGAATACTTGGATGCAATTCTTAGATTATCCTTTCAAGATCTATTACCCTCTATATATTACAATAATATGGGTAAATTAATCCATCCCGAGGATCGAGAGATCCTCATGATTTCTTTACTATTACAAATTTACAAGATAGAAAATCCATCATCCTCAAAACTGCTTTGCGCCAAAAGTCCTCAACCTCCAATAGCTTACACATCTTCAAGATCTTCTTTGATATCTTGGGTTTGGCAATGTTTATCCATTCATGTAACAAAATAAAACAATTTCAATTGTATTTTAGAATATATTTAATATAACTTCAATAATATCACTAGAAGACATATTAATCATTTTCTATCCTATTTATCCCTAATTAACAGAAAATTCAATCAAGATTATATCATGAACTGTCGGAATAAGGAGGATATTTGTACCTTTTTCATAGCCCAACATATCCCCCAGCTTACCTTCTTGCATGTCCTCATGCAAGCTGAGATCTTACATGTAAATAAGTGATGTTGTAAGGAAGAAAGGTTGGTTCACCAGGTCTCCTGAACCCATTATTTCTTTTGAGCTCTCCAAAAGAAGCATCCTCCCTCTTCTTATTAATTTGATAATCTTTCTGGTAAATTTTTGGAGGAAACCAAATGATAGGGGGATTATATCTACACCCAATCCAAGCAGGTCCTTCCTCCTGGAGCATTCTGGAATACCTTTCCACTTTGTAGGTAGTTGCAAAGAAATTCTTGAAGCCAAAGGGTTCCCTACGTTTGACTTCATTGAAGGATGCATCCCATCTCAACATGGAAGTAGCAAGAGCTTCTTCTTTGAGTTCTCTAAAATATATGATGCCTGAACGTATAACCTATCGATGGATAGGGGCTAAAGATTCTACTACCCCCTCCCTTTTCATGAAGTTTCTATGTCGCATAATGGCTGGGAAAGATTTTGGAGGTTCCCCTTTGATCCATAGATCTAGCCCAGTTTCTCTCTTTATAAAATTCTTGTGAGATTTTCCCCATCTGACTTGTTTCTTAGTGAAGGAAAGGAATGCCTGAAACTGTATGTCCCCAATAAAGGGACCAGGGTTATCTTTTTTGTCATCTTCCAAAATTAAGTTATGGAAGTATAATTCACATAGAAAGTATTGTACCTTCTCTTCCTGCTCTCTAAAACATGAAATGAACTCAGGGACAGTGGTAAATGTAATTGGTTTACCTGCTCTGATGGATTTCACCCTTAACAAAAGGTAATGTTCTAGGAAGAATAGGGTATAATTGGTAGCAGGAGATCTGCAATTGATTGCTTCATAGTAAACATCACAAATCTCTTTGATTTGGTCCAAATATTTTTCAAATTGGTTTTGTATTTTCTTTGTCTTTTCCTGAGCTCTAGTTAACTCAACATAAGTCTCATGCTTTGTTTCCTCCATGGATCTTAATTGTTTAACAATTCTTTGATGTTCGTTCATAGTAACCATCTCATCCCTGGGTTGATTCAATGTTTGTTGGGCTTGTACCAACTCTGCCTTTGGCCTATCAATGATGGCACTCTGTTTATGAGACTAGGATGCTTGATATTATTCCATAGCACCCATATCATCTCTGGATTGAGTTAATGCTTACTGGGATTGCATCATCTCTTCTTCTAGTCTATCAACGATGGCACTATGTTCCTGAGACTGAGATGCTTGATGCTCTATCATAGTCATTATTTCATTTCTATTTTGGATCATGATTTGTTGGAACTGCATCAATTCTTCCTCCAATATGCTAATGGTAGCATCCTGCTCAAGGGACTGAGTTGTTTCCTCTGGGGCTAGGGTATCTATCTACACTTCAGCATCAATTGTTTCTAAAGGAATTACTTCCTCATTTTGAGCTACTGCATCCTCTGCTATTATTTCTTCAGGGTATGTCTGTGTCCCCACAGAGTTTGTAGTGACTGCTCTTTTAGGAAGAGGGTTTCTTACTTGCACTTTGGGCCTTTTTGTTTTCTTTATTTTATGGGCCTTGTCAGCTTGTTCTAGCTGCTTTCTCAATTCTTTAATAATTTCCCTAAGTTTGTCAACTTTATGGTTTAATACTTCAACCTTTTTATCTCTTCTCTTCAACAACTTGTTTTATTTTTTTTTAGCTTTCTAATTCTCCTATGGCTTTTGTCTGATTTCTGTTTGTGAGGGGTCTCAAGGTCTTCTTCATTCTCGTTAGTAGGTGGTTGTTACTCTGTTCCTTCCAAGTGCTCTGCCTGTTCAAGAGGGCTTCTTACCTCAGGATGAGGTTCTTCCTGTGCTGTGTCCTCTGGGAATGACATTTCAATATCATGAAAGTCTTCAACAGGTTTTGAAGAAGAGGCTCATTCTTGGTATTCTTCTGGTTTATTTGTGTCTCTGTCAATTGAGGTCCCTAAGATCCCTAAAACCTGGGCTATTTCTACTCATAGATTTTCAAAAAATGTTCTGTTAGGTGCCCCAATGTTGTTTAGGTGTCTTCCTGACTGTTCCCTTGTGAGGTTTGCTCTGCCTGCTCATCTTCCTGAACATTTTCCTGTAAGGACTGCTCTGTAATGTCCTGAATTTCTTCAAGTTGTGTCGTTGTGTCCTGAATTTCTTCAATCGTTTCTTGAATTTGTTCGATCATTTCCTAAATTTCTTCAGGCTGTCTTGTCCGTCTGCTTCTCCTTTTCCTCTCAATGGGGGCTTTAGGAGAAGTTGTTGCTCTTTTTCTCTTTTTTCGTTAATGCCTATGCTTGTGAGTTCTTAGTCTCTGTAATTTGGACGGGGTCATCCTTGACTTCGGGTTGAGGAGGTGGAACTTCTATTTGGGAAGTGGCCTCCTCTTCCTATATCTCTTCAATTCCCTGTGGTGGGTCTTCATGATATAATTCAGGTTGCTCCAGTTGTAGAGGTCTATTGGCCTCGTTAAGATTACCCCATGTTAATTGAGTTTGACTCGGGGCCTTATTTACTATCAGTTTAACTAATCCATGGTGGTTGATGATAGTAACAGGATCCTTGGCCTTCTGTGTTCTTATGGCAACCTCATGTAACATGGCATTTAGAAAAAATGGTAGATTGATTACTAAATGTTGTTTGAGTGCTGCTAGTAGTTTGAGGTGGCATGGTCGGATTACATCATATCATCCATCATAGGTGATGTACCTCTGAATTAACCCTGCCAGTTCTTTCCATGGTTTGCTGAGAGTGATGCGGTTAAGTCCCTTTCCCTTTTTATCCAATTCTTCTCCAGGGTCTACGAAGGATTCTATATCTTCTTTGAGTGTTGTATATCTTTCTATCCATTGAATGCCTGTGTTAGGGAGACCTGTAACCTCTGCTACGATTTTTGGAGTAACTGGAATTCGTATGTCTCGAACCATGGAGATTTCTCCCTGCAAGTTATTAAAGAAGTCAAGTGTGATGTTCGTATCATATCCTTGTAACCGGTTGAAGTAGTCTGTCCACCCCAAACGGTGTAGGATTACTCTTGCCTGCTTAGTTACCTGTAGTAATGTTGGCTCCCTGTGCACACTTCGGCCACCCATCTTTCTATGAGAAGATGAGACCGACTATCATTCTTGGTTGCAAACATGGTTAGACCAGCTTGGAGGAAATATTACCAAAAATAGAAAATATCAAAGAATAGCAAGTGTATAAAAATGTGGGTTTTCCATTTATTACAATAATTATGATCTTATCGAAAAACGTGTCGAGCATCCACTCCCCTCATTAATGTAGAGGTCGACTTCGACCGTCAGCGTAGGCGAATGTAATGAGTGTAGGTATTTCCAGTGAGAGGTAATAATTATGCTGTCGCCGCCGATGGGGACCAATCATGTATAATTTTCAAAAAGCATATTTAACGGTAATCATAAACGATAGTCCTCTTTCGTGGGAAATTCAATTTTTTTGTATCTATGCTCAAAATGTTTAAAGGAAAAATAAGTTGAATAAATTAAGTCTATTCATTTAAAAATATTCCACATATCATAATGTTGTTAATTTTCCCGAGATATTGAATATAACTGAAATGATAGCCTTGTTATTGAGTAAAGGAAATATAGAGACGCACATAAACCTAGCGTTTTTAAGGTAAACTTCCATACCACAGGCAGAGCCACTGCTGCCAACATGCGTCCATAGCCTCGACAGGGTTTCCTTTTAACCCATAAATGAGCCTGTATCCTTAATAAATATTTGAATCGTCTTTTCCAAAAAAGACCACTGTCCTGGTTTGGTAGCCAGATGATGATAATGCCACTCACTAGATTGTAACTTAAGTGAACAAACCAGCTCGTGATGAGACCCCTTGTCCTTTGACAAAAAAAATGTCAAAGGCCATTGCCCTGGTGTGGTAGCCATAGTGGGAATATCACTTACGTTATTATCCTATGATCATGGTAGGTTGGCTCGTGATGAGACCCCCTATTCTTTGTGGGATATTTTTATTACTTATATTTTTTTATTTATTTTTTTTTCATCATCATTTTTTTTTTTAGGGCTCTATTAAGGGAGGTTCATCTACTCCTTAAGAGTAAGGGATGGCGTAAAGAAGTGTGAGGATTCCAAGTAAAAGTGTGCTTAAGAATCCTTATTATAATATGAAGGCGAATTATCATTCAAGTATATTTGTATGTATATAGGGAAAAGAAAAGAATTATGGTGGTTACAGATTATGAACAAGATTTAAGATATTGCGAAGAAATTAATCCAAAAACAATTTGATGAGGTATGAGAGATAGTCCAAAAAATAATGACATATCGTTGTGATGATAATTAGAAATAATGTTGGTGAAAATTACTTAGTGAAAGTCGTACCCCAAAGGAATGGATGACGTTTTAACAGCATGAAGGAAAGGAACGACAACAAGGAAAAATGCAGAAGGAACAACAATTGTGCCTTTTTAGAATGCATAGCGGGACCTGAGATGAAGGAAAGGAAATCACGATGAAGGGAACAGCAGTTCCTCCATTCAAATGAACAACAATGATACTCAAAGGAACAACAATCTTGCAAAGGGAACGATAGTTGTTCCGTTCAAATGAAGAACAACTACACTCAAAGGAACAACAATCGCAATAGAGAAACAACATCTGTTAAATTTGTAACCATCTGATTAGGTAATTTTGGAAACCTCCCATGGAAATATATTTTTGTTGAATCTAAGGATGATTAGTCATCAACTAAATTCATTCAATTGTGATGGGCCAGTTTATCAAGTATTGGATGGTCTGTTAATGTCATGAGTTCATTATAGTTGCCCAATCACTACTACGGAACATGACATATTCATTTTTCTGTGAAAGACAGGGTCCCTGTGATAAGATAAAGCAAGAGTACAGAATAGAGAAGAGTGCTAATTGTGTTCATTACAGTCATCTTCCCTAGTTCTTATTTTCCCAAGTGACTAAAAAAAAGAAAAAATAACAACTCAATTAGATCTACAAAAAAACTATATACAGTATGTACAGTGTCAACAAAATTCATCATTTATGGAGTTGGAGTGATTGGGTTACCTTCCAAGCCAACCAAAATCTGGACGGTAGGGTCCTTACTTACTTCCTAGTAGAAAGATTCTTTTGAAGGTGGTTGATGGTAGAGTCGTAGCTGGTGTCCATTGACCAGAAATGGAGATCCAAACCTGGCGATGGTACTTAAAGTGACAGTGCTATTATCATGGACTTCATTAATTTCATATGGTCCCAGCCACCGTGTCTGTATTTTTCCAAGAAAATCCTAAAATCTGGAATCATAGAGAAGCACCCAATCACCTTTCTTGAATGATTTCTTCTTGATATGTTTGTCGTGCCAGGTCGCTCTCTGTTGCTGAATAATAGTTGTGCACTCCACAGTAGACAAACGTGCTTCATCCAACTCATTGAGTCGTTGAAGACATTGTTTATGCACTTCTCTAAGATCCAATCCAATTTCCTGGGCCATCCTTAGGGTCTTGATCTCAAATTCGATTGGGAAGATGGGTTCTTTACCATAGAATAGGTGATAAGGAGAGTAGATAGTGGTGTTATGCCATGTTGTGCGATAAGACCATAATGAATTTGGGAGCTCAGTAGCCCAATTATGTCGGTTTGTTGAAACAGTATTTGTTAGGATTTCCTCCAGGACCTTACTGGTGCTTTCTACTTGCCCGTTTTCCTGTGGGTGGTATGAAGAAGTAAATCTGTGCTTAATATGATAATTGTTCAGGGTGGTGGTGATTCTATGAGCTGTAAATTGTGACCCCCCATCAGTGATTACTTCCCTGGGTAGTCCATAGCGTACAAATAATTTGAAAAGAAATTTGATGACTACTTCTTCTGTGCATTTGGTAAGGCTTCTGCCTCTACCCATTTGGTCATGTAGTCCATTGCAACTAGAATATAGGCCTTCTGATTTGACTTCGGATTGAAGGGGCCAACAAAGTCTAGTGCCCATCTCTCAAATGGTTTTGTGACTACTTTTTCTTTCAAGGGAATTTCGTCATCCTGACTTGGTTTTCCCATCCGTTGACAATTGTCGTAGGACTGGATGTATTTACTCGCATATCTGAATATTGAGGGCTTATAGTAGCCCATATATAAAATTTTGTGTCTAGTCCTGTGATCTACAAAATGCCCACCACAGGGCTTGTCATGTCCTGCCTTCAGTATGTCATAGATTTCGTCATCTCGTACGCATCTACAGATCTAGAGATCAGCTCCTGTGTAGAAGAGATATCCACCAATCCAAGTGAATCATGCGCTACGTTGGATGATCAGTTTTCTTTCCCTTGATGATAGATGTGCTGGTAATTTCCCCACTGCCAGATAATTTTCCACATCAGCGTACCAAGGTGGCTTTGTAGTAACGACAAACATATGCTCATCTGGAAATTGATCTTCAACTATCAAGTAGTCATCTGTTTTGGGTATGTGGGACAGGAAGTATGCAACAAGATTTTCTCTCCCAGATAGATCTTTGATGGTGATGTCAAATTCTTGCAACAGTAATAACCATTGAGTGACCCTTTCATTAGTAATTGGTTTATTAGCTAGATATTTAATAGCAGAATGATCAGTATACAAAATAACTGGATAACCTGTTATATAATGACGAAATTTATTGATGGCATGTATAACAACTAAAAATTATTTTTTTGTTACTGTATAATTAAATTCATCTGGAGAAATATTCTTGCTAATAAAATAAATAGCATAGGGTTTATTGTCTTCTTCCTGTCCAAGGACAGCGCCTATGGAAATATATAATGCATCGGTGGAGATGTGAAATGGTATTTTCCAATTTGATCCCCTCAACACCGGTGGTGTCGAGATCAACTTCTTGAGTCCTGCAAATGCCACATCACACTTGTCAGACCACTGAAACTCCATATTACCATTCAAAGCATGTAAAGGTGTATCGGTTCTTGCAAAATTTTCCATAAATTTGAAATAGTATCCTGAAGCACCAAGGAAACTACATACCTCAGTTTGTGTGTGTGGTGTAGGTAGATTAAGGATTACCTCTATTTTTGTTGGATCTACCCTAATTCCATCTGCAGAAATATAATTCCCTAGTACCACACCTTCTGTCATCATCATGTGACATTTTTTGTGGCTTAAACATAACCTGGTAGCAATGCATCGTTCTAGTACCTTCTCCAGATTATTTAGCGCTTGATCGAAGTCGTCGCCATAAGGAGTGAAATCATCCATGTAAACTTCAATCCCTTCACTGATCAGATCATTGAATATGCTCAGTATGGTCCTTTGGAATGTGGTTGGAGCATTACATAGTCCAAAGGGAAATACTATGTATGAAAAGGTACCCCAGGGGCATGTGAATGTAGTTTTATCTTGATCTTCTAGGGCAATCTGGATCTGATTGTAGCCACTAAAATTGTCTAGGAAAGAAAATAATTTCTTCCCTGCCAAAGTATGCAGGACCTGATTGATGAAAGGTAAGGGGAAGTGGTCCTTTTGAGTGGCTTTGTTAAGTTCCCTGTAGTCAACACAGATTCGCCATTTCCCATTTTTCTTGTGGACGATCACTAATGGGGAAACCCACCGACTATCTGATATAGGATATATAAAATCTACGTCCAACATCTTTTTTAATTCTTCTTTAACAATATCCCTTAGGTGGGGATTCAATCTTCTCTGCAGATGTTGGATAGGTTGAGCATCTTTCTCAATATAAATGTGGTGTGTGAAGAGTTGCGAATCAATACCTTTCATGTCAGAATACTCCCAGGAAAAATCTTGTTGGTATTTAGAAAGGAATTGAATCATCTTTTGTTGTTGTTGCTCATCTAAATTGGCATTAATGCTCAGATAATTCCCTGGTGCAATCTCAACAGATTTTTTTTTATGAATGACGATAGTCAGGATTTGTTGTTCCATTAAATCTTCGAACGAGTCTCCATGTGCTTCATAGTCTAGAACAGCTTGGAGAATATGACACATTGGGTTACCCATGATGGTTGGGTTGTTAATAAACCCACTGATTATGTCATCCTCTAATTGGTTCTTGAGTCTGAGAGCTTCTCCCAACGTGAGAGGGGCTCGTAGATCCTTTTCTGGATATTGTGGTGGTGGCAATTGTGGATATATGAAAGTCGGGCTTGGCTTGGATGGAGGATATAAGATGAGATTTTTTGTGACATCTCCTCTAGCAATTTTCATATTACCCGCTCGACATCCTATTTACGCATCTGTTGTTGCGAGCCATGGTCTGCCCAATATCAATGGATGCCCTTCGAGTCCACTTCTTGGGTTGATGATGAGGAAATCCTTTGGATCTTCCCAAGAGTCGATTGAGATTGCTATATCATTTAGTGTGTTGACTGGTTTAACCACTGATCGATCAACCAATTGTGACATAATTGGGGTGGGTTCGAAGGAGTCAAAACCTAGGGTGTTGCAAGTTTCCATAGTCAGGATATTGATGGCCGCCCCCAAATCAACTAGTGTATTTGGAAAAGAACAACCATGGATCTGAACTATTACTATGGGGTTTCCTGGATCTGCATATTTGACTGGTTCTTGTCTACCTAGAATTAGATCAGACAGGGATCCTACTACGCGAACTGTTGATGATGAATTTTTAATTTTCCGAATAGGCTTCCTCCCATATAGTTCCTTGATTGTCTTTTCATAAATTGGAATGTCTTGCGGAGCCTACAGGAGTGGGACCTTGACATATAAATTCTTGAGTTCCCCTACAATGTCGAAGTTAGGATACACGACAGGTTTTTCTATCATCAATATTTTGGGGAATGAAGGGGAAGGAATTGCATCCTTATCAAGATCTTGTGACTCGTCTATGTTCCCCCCCTGCTCTATTTCTTCCATTACTACCACAGTCGAGGGTGTTATTGTTGTTTATTTGTTATTTTCATTCTCCTTCTCTTGGAAAACGTTACTTTCTTCAGGAGAGATTATATGCCCCGATCTCAACCGGAGTTCGTTGCACCCTACCGAGTTGGTTTCCCCTTCCCCATTCTCCATAATCTGGACAAGCTGAGCCGATATATTATTAGGATTTGGGTGGGGTTGGGCTAGTAATTGAGGGCACAATTTCAATTGAGGGTTCTAGGGCAGTTGGAGTGGAGCTTGCAATGTGGGTTGGGTTTGCGAGGCCATCCCCATGGGCTGATTGTTTATCCCCATGGGGCGCTGCCAAATCTAGTTCCAATTTGGGTTTTGGGTAGTCGTGTTGGGCCATTGCGAAGGGTAGGGGTTGTTATTTGAATTTTTCTAGGATGAGGTGGGGTATTGTGAGTTAGGCTAGGTGGAACTTGCAGTTGGTTGATTCTGCTAGATGCGATTTGCAGCGGGTTGGTTCAGCCAAGTGGGATTTGCAGGTGGGTATTGTTGGGGCTACCAGTTCTAATTAGTAAACGGTTGGACCTATAATGTGTTACCAAAATTTTGTTGTTGATTATACTATCCAGAAAATAAAGAGGAGGGGTTTTCGATTGTATTTGGAGGTCGTGCCTACCATTGACGACATTGATCCATCAGATATAATGGTTTTGTTTCCTCTTTCCCTTCTCTAAATACAACTTTCATTCTAGGGAGATATGGGCATTGCTCCATTGCATGATCCTTGGCAAAAATAGCACAAACCAGAACCACATCCAAAGGACATTCCCTTGGACCATGTTTTTTTTTGCATCTGTGGAAAAATATGGCCAAAGTCTGCTATGCTTCTGCTTGTTTCTATTTGGCCTGCAATACATCCAATTGTGTAGTCAGAGTGCTCAGAATATCTGTTTTGAAATTTTCTAAGAGATTACCAACTTCAGCTTGCGTAACACCCCTGTTGGTAATATTTATATTTCTGGTGAGGGAAGTCTGCATTCCTGATCTGGTCCATGTATTTCCTCGTGAGCACCTGATTCACAATAGAATGATGTTATCATAAGTTTCTTGATAAATGTCACCCTTCCCCATTAAATTCAATGTTTCTACCCATTCATCTTTCATTCCTTTTATCACAGTGGCTTTGAGCACCTCACCTGGTAATGTTCCATAAGGAGACCTTTGTAAATTATATTGGAATCTTGCAACGTATTCTTATAATGTCTCGTTTTCTTTTGAAGTCATTTGAAAGATTTTATCTTTTAGGTCCCTGGTCCAACAATAATCCTAGTATTTTTTCAAGAAGACATGTTTCATCTCATCCCATGAGTTTATAGTTCTTCCTCCCAATCCCATAAATCAGTGTAGAGCTACTCCTTTCAAAGTGGAGGGGAACAGTTTTAATTTTTGGGGTTCAGAGGTGTAATCATACCCTCTACATAGGACATCAAATTCGAATAAGAATGTGTCCGGGTCTTCTGAGATCAATCCATCGAAGGTTGGCAGGTTCTGTAGGGGGATTGCTTTCATGGGGGCATTGGCGATTGGATCAACTATCGGATATTCCAACATGGAGGTTTGGGGTCATTGTTGATTTGGTTGCACCATTTGGTCGAATATCTGCCAATAATATTTAGGAATTTCTTGGCCTGGGTATTTTTTTATTGATTACTTGATCCCCTAGGGGATTTGATTGCACTCCCTCTATCTGGGATTTCGGGTATGCCTTCTTATTTTACAGGATATTCAGGATCATGGGGTGGTGATGGGTCTTCCTTGGCAACCCCGCTGGTTTATCCTTTTCCTTCCTCAAGATTACGAGAATTTCCCTCTTCTAAAGGGTTGAGGGGTGGAAGATCTATGCTTTGAAAGCTCTGCTCAGTCCCTTCAGTTTTTCTATGAATTTTAGCGTGGGTTGTAGTTGGTGAAACTGCTACCTGAGGGATTCAGGTAGATCCTTTCCTAGGTCCAACCGAAGCTTTAGATTCAACTTTTTAGATGATTTCATCTATGAAATTGCTTCTCCCAGGGAGCACCGAGCCCTGGGCTTTGGTAGTTTTTGGTGGGGGTTTTGATTTTTCAATATATTTCTTCTTAGTCATACACACTTCATGCAAAAATAAATTCAAAAGAAACACCTATATAACATCTTAAGTGTCAACTGGAGGTAAGCGTTGGCATAAGCATCTTACTTATTGCCTGCGTAGGTTCTTACCTTCTGTCTTCAATACCTCGTCCTCCAGAGACACAACCTATGCTACCTTTGACATTATCCCTGGAAATGGCACCAAAATGTTGGTCTCTAAAGATGTCTAAAAACAACCTCAGTTTAACATTAATTTATCAACCCAAGTATTCATCTTTTATCTCAAGAATATCAACAAAGTCTATGCAGATAGCTCGTAGAGGCTAAAATCGCGTAATTAAAGCAAACTTGAGTTTATCAACAATCAAGTTCCTCAAATGTTCATTAAAGATTCTGAGACTAAGATCTTACTTAACGGAATTGAAATATGATTACTAACATGTTGCGAATGAAAAATAACTAACTAATCTGTTGAATTCATTTAATTAAAAAGCAGTAATTGAATCTAAATAGAGACTTGCATAATTAACTATCAACTATGAATCAAATTGCTGGAAAGGAAATAGAGAATTACTCTATCTGTGGAAAGAAACATCAATTGTAACTTTAATTGAAAGGAATGGCAAATGTAACTTAATTGAAAGGAACAACAATTGTGAATCTAAGTAAAAGGAACAACGTGTATGAAAATGTCAGGAACTGTCAAGAAGCAAACTACAGCAATGGAAGTTGGAACAACAATCATTAACACTCAAGGGAAATGTCTATCTTCTATACACAAACAACATAAAATTATTAACACACTTATGCATTCATCTTAACTATTTTGAAAGAGATTTGAATCAAAAAACATAAATCAAACTGATACAATTACAGATTGAGAAAGCAACTCCTTCAGACTGGGCCCTTGGTCCTCAGAAGCACTGTTACTAGAAACTCAGTATGTAGAAATGGTGAAAACATTCAAAGATTTTATTGATTCCATAACTGGTACAACATTTACAAAAAAATGTTTGTGCAGAGCAATTATGAGTTCTGAATACTTGGATGCAATTCTTAGATTATCCTTTCAGTATCTATTACCCTCTATATATTACAATAATATGGGTAAATTAATCCATCCTGAGGATCGAGAGATCCTCAGGATTTCTTTACTATTATAAAGTTACAATATAGAAAATCAATCATCCTCAAAACTGCTTTGCGCCAAAATTCCTCAACCTCCAATAGCTTATGCATCTTTAAGATCTTCTTTGCTATCTCGGGTTTGACAATGTTTATCCATTCCTGTAACAAAATCAAACAATTCCAATTGTGTTTTAGAATCTATTTAATATAACTTCAATAATATCACTAGAAGACATATTAATCATTTTCTATCCTATTTATCCCTAATTAATAGAAAAGTCAGTCAAGATTATATCATGAACTATGGGAATAAGGAGGATATTTGTACCTTTTTCATAACCCAACACCTATCTTCACTCAACTTGTATCTTTGATAAATTGAGCAAACAAAGATTTCACAAACTACCTCCATGTTGTGACACCTGGAGATGCATTCTTATGCCATTGCCACCATTTATAACATTCCTATATAGATAAAGGACATTGATTCTAAATTTCAATATTTCATATACTATGGAATGAGGGAAAATGTAGTGCTCTATTTGGTCAACCTGACTGATTGGATCCAACCCATCAAACTTATTCAGTTCAACTTTAGGGAGCTAAGGCATCTGATTTTGGAAATGGTCAAAAAATGAGAAGTGATTAGTGGGATATTCTTCATCTTCAAGGTGCTTACCCTTATGGGATCCTTAACCAAATACAATGTCACCCTTCTCAAGATTACCCTTTATCTTTGTAGTATGATCAAAACCAATTTTGACTTGCACAGTGAGGGAAGACATATTCGTTTCCATTTTGCTAATTGAATAGGAGAGAGACTCAATTGCTTGCTTTACTTCATCCATGGTTGACATGTTGTGGGTGTTTTTTGTGGGATCATTTGGTCCATCAAAGAGGTTATGAAAGAGATATCCCAACACAATCAATGTCCCGAGAGGAGTCTATGGAAAGGGGTCACAATCAATGGTACAAGGTAGTCCACACAAAATAAATGTTTATAGTGACACCACGATGATTAGCGTCACACAAATATTATTTTGAGCTAGGTCTCCTACAATGGTTTTGGTGGGCACCAGACGAGTGACACCACAATGATCTGGGTCATGCAAGGATTATTTTAAGCTAGGTATCATATAATGGTGTGGTGGGCCCTAGACATTTTTTTTGGGGGGGAGGGGGGAGAATTTTTCACTTTTGAGTATAATTGCATTGATGAAATTTCCAAATTCCTAATATTGCAAATAGTGTAGTAATTTCACTGCTTGTGTTGCAGAAGTTAGGGCTTGAAAGAAGAGGTTAGGGTTTGTAGGGACCTAAGGAAAACATAGTGTCAAGTGTTATAACTCTCTGATATATCATAGGGCTGATATGTTGCGGGTGTCTATCATGAGACGATTGTGTCCATTGAATAGGTCATCCTAGAGATAGCCCAACAAAATCAATGTCTCGAGAAGAATCTATGGAGAGGGGTCACAAGGAATGGTACAAGTTGGTCCACACAAAATAAATGTTTATTAAAAAGTAACACCACAATGATCGACATCACACAAGGATTATTTTGAGCTAGGTATGCTACAATGGTGTTGGTGGGCCCTAGACAAGTGACACCACAACTATCAGTGTCACACAAGGATTATTTAGAGCTAGGTCTCCCACAATGGTGTTGGCAGGCCCAAGACATTTTTTGTTTTTTTAATTTTGGGGGAGTATTATTGCACTGATGAAATTTCCAAATTCCTAATATTGCAAATTGTGTAGGAATTTCACTACATATGTTGCAAAAGCTAGGTTTTAAAAGAAGAGGTTATGGTTTGCAAGGTCCTAAGGATAGAGGAGTGTCAAGTGTTATATCTCTTTGATATACTAGAAGGTTTCCAAAAATAATACTCGATCAAATATTTCACAACACCAGGGTGGATAGACACAACCCTTAGCCATATTATCTAATTCCCTAGTATGTGAGATTTATCTCCTTGAGTGTTGTTGTTTTTCTACTATAGAAACAAGACAACCAACATGATTATGTAAGGATGATTTTAGGTGTACCTAGGGAGCGTATGATATACCTAGATGTGCGTGGAAGAAAATTCCATATATAAGTGTTATCTTAATATGCAATACTACTCGAAACGGTACGAGCAAAGGTTACAATGGTGTCCAACTAGGTGACACCTCTTGTTTTTTCTGCACATATTATTCTCCAACCGTAGGTTTACCCACTGAAAAATAAATCTTTGTGTTATTTAAATATTCTTGAACACATTTATATCCTTAAAATAATTCTAAAATTGGAGAGTGTGTTGGAATAGGAAAGTGATTTTGATGGAAAATAACTGGAGGTGTTAAGGAGATGGGGTTTTCTGAGGTAGTAGAGGGTTTTTGAGGTGAATTTAGGGTTTATGCATGAGGTATGGCCTACTGTTTTCTGACAGGGTTCCAATGTTGATGGATGTTTACATGGAGGATCTAGTTAAACTAGTTTATTACTCTGAGGATTCGCTCTTGTAGGATATGATTTTCATCTCCCCATGTGTGGGAGTTAACCTTGATCGCCCGTCATTAGTGGAGGATGGATCTGGATAGGTCTCTATTATTACAATCTCCCATGTCATGCTATGGACAGGGAATGGGTTAACTATATCTAACAAGGGTGGGTTTCAAGAAGGATTGGTTGGGCCCTCGACAGATCTATTTTATCACCTAGACAAATCCTCTTCCACCTTGCTAGCAAAAGTGTTAGGTCATCATGTTAAGACATTTACTACTGACTCTTCACTATAGCTACCTCCATTATCAAACTTCAATATTTTTCCTCCATGTGCATTTGAGCCTCAATCTCATCATATTTTTGATGGTATTGATTTTATTGGTGGTAATCTAGAGCTTAATGACTTGCAAGGTGTATGCACAAAGAAGTTGACCTTGCAGGCTGGATGAAAGAAGAGAAGGGTGGTGAAATATAGAGGAAGTGGTGTGTTGTTATTTGTTGAGGAGGACATCCATGTAAGCCAGATCATAGAGTTGGAAGGTCAAACAGTGGTGGGAAAGTTTAGTGGTAGGTGAGTTTCTATGCCTTCATTGAATGTGTGGATGCAAAAGGAATGGGATTTGGCCTTGGGATATGACCTTTTCATTCACCTCCTCTCTCGAGGCTGAATAGGGTTTATTTTCTAATCTAAAGAGGATGCACAGAGGATTTTACAGGGTTTTCAGTTTTGGGATCAAAGTTTGTTGTTGATTAAGCCTTGGCATCCTTTGTTTAATTCCATAGATGAATTGGAGACCAATACTCTCATTTGGATAAAGATTTGGAATCTTCCCTTGCATTTATAGTTGAATTTGTGTCTACAAGCAATAGGGGAAGCCTTGGGAAATTTCATTATGACTAATGAAAACTATAAAACTAGTAATGCATGCTCAATGGAATGTATACTAGTCAAGTTGGTTGTGCTCCAGGGACTTTTTGAAACCCTTAACCTTATTATGGGGGATTGGTCTTATTCGCAGGTGGTGGATTACGTTAATATCTCGTTTCATTGTGCTCAATGCCACTGTAAGTTGGCCACATTGTGAATGACATGACTCAAGGTTCTAGAAGAATTTTGGGTCAGAACAGGAGTAGGTCTCTGGGCAGGTAGTCATGGACTTGAGTCAACACACTTTACCAAAATTTGTTTTGAAGGATTAACTTCCAATGGGGATCCTTCCCCAATACAGTCTGGAGGAGGGCCTAAGAAGGATTTTTAATTTCTCGTTGGGGACATGGCTATTCCTTTAATTTCAAATGCTTAGCTAGTTGAAGCTAGTTTCTATCAAGGATTCAACGTCCTTGGTGTTTTTGACTTGTCGACATCCCAATGGAGTAAACTGGATGCTCTATGGCCCAAATGATTGTGGCTCCAATTACGTCAAGAAATAACACTATGTCCCAATTTCCTTTTCTTGATGCAAATCTGGTCCACTTTAAGTCCAATGTTTATCTCTATTCTTCTCACTCCCAATGACCTTGGATGAGGACTAGTCCACTACTCCAAGTGGAGGAGTCTATGGCTAGTGAATCCTTCACAATGGGTCTATCGAGTGACATTGACCCTTTCCCTTTGTATTCTATGGGTGATCGTAAGGCCACCCCTCTCGATTCTTCCTCAAACTCTAGTGATAGGGAGTTGTATATTATGCACTCTAGGACCTCTTCTAATGTGCCCAAATCCTTAGGATTCTAGTTTTGATAACCTTAAAGAACCCAAGGCTCTAAAAGTGGTCCATAAGTATACACTCCAACTTGTGCAAGAAAATGCCACGTGAAATATTAACCAAGGTAAGAAATGTGTTATTTTCGAGGTCCTTATAGAAAGAACTGCCCCCAAGGTAGTTCCTTCATGAATATCATCTCAACAAATATGAGAGGCCTGGGAGGGAGGTCCAAAAAGCTATCCCTCAAAAAAATGGTAGAGTTATACCACCTTGACATTGTGTTGATCTGAGAGATGATGGGGCATGTTATCACACAATTTGTAGGTTGGGAAAAGCCCGACCCAACCACCAAATGGTGAAAAATTTGAGAGCACCTACCCACTGTCACCTTAGGCAGGTGTTCCCGTCACTTTAGAGGTGAAGTGGTCACCTCAAGGGGTAAATCCAAGTGACCCTAGGGGAGAATGAGATGGAAATTGTGATGTATGAATTTCCAAGAAATAGTAGACCTTGAAAATGTTGATTGTACCTGCTCGTTGTTGGAAGATTGATTGTTGTCATTGATGTCAACCCTAGTCATGCGTTTTGGACCGCAAGATTGATAAAGGTATTTGGACATGAAGGAAAATGCACATGCATATACAACACCCATGAATGGATAGTATACATCATGCTGTTTTTGGTGGTATGTGGCACGTCACATGGATCCTCATGGTTGAGGAGAAATGAATTTTTGAAGATGACAAAGTGAATTGGAAAAAGGAAGTACATGTAGGCCCTAAAAATAATTAAAGAAAATAATTACAAAATAAGAAAGTGTCAGGTCTGCCCTAATGTTAAAAGGAAGTGACATAAATGGTATAAATAAATATCATTATACATTCATTTGATACAAGTCGAATTTGAGAGGGAAGAAGAAGTAAAAGAAGGCCGGATTTCAAGGGAGGATGAAGTATTTTGGTGATGTGTTCTAAGGTATGTTATTTTCAGGTCATCTTACCATTTTTGCTATAATGTTTTTTCTATAACGATTCAGATGGTGAAATCGCTATGGTATTGAGAGGACATATCAAGGTACCTTTGATAAAAGGTTCAGCTCTTGATTCGCTATAATTATGGAGATACACTCTGTGGAATATAGGGTTTGTGACCAGTCCTAAAACTAGTCAATAAACAGGTGTTCTGGGTAAAATAGTCATAACTTTTTCATACAGACTCCAAATTCAGTGGGACCACTTCCATTGGAAATAGTACGGACTGTAGTTTCTTTTGTACGAGGTTCAGAATCAGATGTTAAATATTGGGCGCGGGGCATGCTGTACAAGTTGGGTCTTATGAACAGACCAGAATTGAATAAAGTCTACCATTCTTTCTATAACCTCTTTTTGGGGAGGATTCAAGGAGTGAAAATTAGAGGAGTTTCAGAGAATACATTGAGTAACATTAT
>ML803327.1:281876-295799 GCA_009831015.1 Picea engelmannii | reverse complement strand
TATTCAGATTAGTGCCTTTAAAATTGGGTAAATGGAGTCTTATAATAAAGAGTTAGATAAAAAAATACCCTATGGGTTTAATCCCTTTAACTTCCTAGGGTATGCCAATCAAACTTATGGTAAATCTAAGAGGGTATACACACTCGTATTCCTCCTAGCAACCCTTGCAAAATAACTTGTAAAATTTAGCAAATTAGATGAAACTTAATGGAGGGTGTATCCAACATACTCCTCCTAGGATTTCAAAAAACCATAACCAAGAAAGAGCAATAAATAACTAACAATGCAGATTTTTCCTTACCAATTCCAAGAGAGAGAGAGAGATCAAACCCTAGTTTCACCAAGAAAATTCACCACAAGCATCAAGAGAACAATCATCCAAGAAGTGTGCATCACTCCTCCTCGTCCATTCACCAAAATATAGCACCATAAAACATTTACATAGGAGAGAAACACCATAATGCCCAAGAATAGTGAAAATTTCAGCCAAGTACTTCTCACAATGGGAGAGTTATGTTATGAAAAGAGATTCACATGATCTCTATTTATACAAAATATCTAACACATATTTTTTCCACTTAATTTCAGGGTAAAACAAAAGATAGGGGTAAACAACCCTAATATTTCCCCTTTACACAAATAATATTAAATAATTCATTTAAAATTCACTTTTGCACATTAGAAACCCTAAAAGTAAGATGGTGTCACCCATTTAGGGAAACGTTTTGGCATATGTGACAAGCCGTTGAGTTTGGGGATGGAATTTGTTGTCCCTTGACCAAGTTTTGAGGATCCTTGGTCATTTTTGACCATTTTGGGACTTCGACAGACTGTCGAAGGCGGAGCGCAAGTCGAAGCGGAGATTGCGAGATCTCGGCCCCTTTTTAGGGATTTTTGGGTTTTGGGCTTATGTAATGGGTATGGGGATGTCGGCCCATGGGTTTACCCATGCTTAGGCCTATTTTGTAATGTATAAATAAGTAGCTAGGCGATGTAATAAGAGGCAAGTTGTGCTAAGTGAAAACGATTGTAAGAGGATTGGTATGTATTGTATTTTGAGACTTGCAGAGCTAAGTGCAAGTCATCTGAAGTGCTTTGTGTGCATACTGTGGAAGGCTCTGTGCCTAGATCTATTCAGGGAAGGAGGATCTAGCGAGGTGTGCAGATATCATGTCCTCTGCGGAGTTGATTTGGAGGCTTAGTGCATGTAAGAAGATTGAAAGAAGATAATAAAGAAGATGGAGAGTTGGTGGACGTAGCCCCAGGGAGGGGGTGAACCATGTATATCTTGTGTTATGAATGATTTGTGCTTTATGATTGCTCTCTTGTTTATATTCTTAGTGCGATGTTAGATGATAGATGAATCTAATATGATAGCTTAGTGACGAATAATGTGAATGAATTTTAGAACTGATCTATGTTGGTATGCTTAGTGCTTGAGTCTATTGAATCTATGTGAATGTTGCATTGATCTGTTGTTAGGGTTTAGTTGCGCTGTGAACTAAGGTTGAATATTAACGAACTGTAATTACTAAAGTGCTCTGTTAAGGTGTTAAAATCAAAGATATGTGTCGCATCTAAGGTTGTAGACATCTGAGTTATGAAACCACCCCTACCTCTACCTCAGGTGAGACTTCATCTGCTTCGCATGTGTTTCCAAAAGGGTTGGTAGTTAGGGTTTTGTTAGTGCGTTGTTGTAGCATTGAACCCCGGGTCTTCCCCTGTGCCAACAAATGGTTCTGTTGCTAGGACCTGAAACTATGATTGCTGGGAACTGACGAAGAAGAAGCTCTATGCGAAGATATGACCTGAAACTGTGGAAGCTCTATGCATAGATCTGTTGCCCTGGTGCGCAATACTCTACTTGGATTGTGAAACTCTGTGCTAAGAAGAGAAGTCTGATCTGAAGAAAAGAGGTAAGATCTTGAAGCTTTGTTCTCTGAGAAAGGTAAGAATAGTGAAAAGTTTTAGATATGGAAGATTTGTGCTCTGCTGAAAGTAAGATTAGTGGAAATTTTTGTTTCAAGAATATGGATCTAGGCATGTTTGATAAGATTTGTCCTAGCCTGAAAACTAGGGCACAGCTAGAAGAAAGAATATTTGATATGAGTAGATCTGATAAGGATAGTGAAAGATATGTTATTCCTATGCATAGAGAGAATGTTTGGACTAACAAATGGATGCAGGATCCTAGAAATATTTTTTTGCAGGTTAGATACCATGATCCTAGTGCGTAGTAGAGGAAAGGATGGGGATCGTTTAAGAAAAAGAGAGGATTAAATATTTGTTACAGTTGCAGAAGACCAAGACATCTTGCTAAGGAATGCCCTAGTAGAAGACCCAGTTTTCTTTGTTGTAAATATATGGATCATGAAGTTTGGAATTTCCCTAGAATGGTTGCTATGGTTGAAAGAATGAATATGAGACAAGAAAACCCTGAGGAAGATCAAGAAACTAAGATCATGGCAGAACCCCAAAAAGAATCAGAAATTGTGCTATTGCAAATGAAAGAAACCCTGAATGATCACATAAACATCAACTTACTAGAGATCTTCAAAGAAAAAGAATGCATAGAAACAAGAATAGGATACTTCGACATTGAATACGTTTTGGATGAGGAAACACAGGTGAATATCATGACATAAAGAACTTGGGAAATTTTAGGAAAGTCTGTTATGATTCCTTCATTGAGAGGAATAGGATTATTTAGAGGAAAGTTGATAACCCTATGTGGAATATTTACCCAGATACGTATGAGTGCTAATGGAACCTTGACAAAAGAAGATTTTGAGGTTGTTAAATTTATTGAGAATAGCGCCCCATTTGCCATGTTACTAGGAAAACCTTGGATCGAAAAGGATCAAGCCAGAAGAAAAGAAGAGGAAGTCTTAGAGCATAAGAAGCAAGAATTAAAATATTTCATGACTAGGAGGATCGCACATTTGATTGAAGAATAGGAGAACAGGTCGAAGTTATTTAGAACCAGAAACTTGGATGTCGAAGTTGAAAGGATACACGAGGACTTGAGACACCTATCTGTATAGGACAGTAGAGCACCTACACCAGACAGAGAAGAAGTATTTCCCTTGAACCCTAGTAAATACCATCAATAGTGAGAAGTTACTATGCCTATAGAAGATCAGAATCAGAATAGAAAGAGGAATATCGAGACTAAGATCACCAGGAAGAAGGCTAGAAAGCTCAATAAGAAGAAAGAAAAGATAGAAAAGTTATAGAAATTTCCAGAAGGAACTGCACAGAAGGAAGCATTCCATAATTTGAACTTCGTCGAGATACCAGTACAACACATCATGGAACTTAGCCATGGTGAAGCAATATGACCGTTGGAGGCATTATAACCTTTAGCCCGACGACCCAAACAGTTAGAACAACAGTTATGACCAGAAAGCTCGCCATTAGATCGTTGGGACCACGCCGTAACGGATAGAACTGAAGCAAAACAAGAAGCCATGTACAATATAATTGAAGTAGAACTAAGAGGTGTACAACAAGCCCTTTATTCGAGCTGCGCACTGTCCACTACGCCCCCGCCCTCAGAAGAACCAGAGTTGGGAGATGAGCCTTCTCAACTCCACAGACTAGTTGATGTGACTGAAGCCCAACTTCATCGAGCATAAGCTAAGAAATACCAGGTCACAGCGGCCATGAAACAAGAACAAGAGGAAGTTATAGAGAAACGTAGGATTGTGCAATAGGAGAAGGAATCTCTTCAAGCGAAGTTCGAAGAAGAAAGAGCACAAATCCAGCAGAAGAAAGCAAATTTGCTCGTGGAGTAGGTCAGAGTAAAAGAATCATTTAATATAAAATTTCACTCTATGATGGGCTTGGAGTAGAAGGAGGAAGAACCAGTAGAACACCAAGTAGCACAACTCACAGAAATCATCCAACAGCTTCAACAAAGAATCACATATCTGGAGCTAAGAACAGTGCCCAGTACTCTATGGGATGTGTAAGATCAATGAGAAGCGACTGCTCGAGGTACAGTCGAAAGAATCAAGGGCCTCGCCATGGAATGTAAACAGTTGAGTGATCACAGTGCCCAAACTTATGAGCAACTCACTGAGGATCCTGAATTGAAGGCACTAGAGTCACAGCTCCAGGAAGAGAAGCAACAAGAAGAAATAATATAGGCATAGTT
Organism: Picea engelmannii; assembly: GCA_009831015.1. Classification (NCBI taxonomy): domain Eukaryota; kingdom Viridiplantae; phylum Streptophyta; class Pinopsida; order Pinales; family Pinaceae; genus Picea; species Picea engelmannii. The sequence goes on along the minus strand of ML803327.1, from coordinate 291,640 downwards.
GAAGCCCCTATCAGCCATTGAGAGGATGAAGCAATCCAAAAAATAGCGCACTTCCCAGCAGCAGGTCCACACCATTAAGAGCAGAGTCATGGAAGTAACTCAGAGGCTCCAACCAATATAGGATGAGTCTTACCGACTATTCGTAGAGATCGAAGGCCGAGGAGAAGAACTGGATCAAGTCGTCACTGCATCTGAATAACTCTTAGAGGGACCTGTCAACGAAGAAGTAATCCAAGAGTTCACTGAGTAGGAGGTCGTGGCACAACAACAAATCGAAGCAGCTCGAGCCAAGATCGAGGATTTTGAGGCAGAATTACCCAGAGCAGAGTGACTCGGGATGAGTCACATGTGAGTGTTGGGGGCATGTTGGCCCTTGACCAAGTTTTGAGGATCCTTGGTCATTTTTGACCATTTTTGGACTTCAACAAGTTGTCTAAGGAGGAGCGCAAGTCGAAGCGGAGATTGTGGGATCTCGGCCCCTTTTTAGGGATTTTTGGGTTTTGGGCTTATGTAATGGGTATGGGGATGTCGTCCCATGGGTTTACCCATGCTTAGGCCTATTTTGTAATGTATAAATAAGTATCTAGTCGATGTAAGAAGAGGCAAGTTGTGCTAAGTAAAAATGATTGTAAGAGGCTTGGTGCGTATTGTATGTTGAGACTTGCAGAGCTTAGTGCAAGTCATCTGTAGTGCTTTGTTAGGGTTTAGTTGTTTTGTGAACCAAGGCTGAATATTAACGAACTGTAATTAATAAAGTGATCTGTTAAGGTGTTACAATCACATATATGTGTCCCAGATAAGGTTGCAGACATATGAGTCCTGCAACCACCCCTGCCTCTACCTCAGGTGAGACTTCATATGTTTCGTGGGTGTTGCCAAAAGGTCCAATAGTTAGGGTTTTTTTGGTGCACTGTTGTAGCGTTGAACCTCGGGTCTGCCCCTGTGCCAATAGAATTTTTGGCCTCCAAAGTCCCTCTCTTCATGCACTATGGTATTCTCCCTCAAGACAACATTCTCTCTTCATCAATTGATTCCAAGTGTCAAAGAGAAACTCTATCACCACCAAACCCTAACCCCTTGGTGACATCAAACCTCAAGAAAGTAACGTTTTTCCTTCTTCAAGCAAAACTTGTAGGTGGTAGGGGATAGGTTAGGTCCTCCATGATGCCATAAAACCTCCAAAGGCATGTCTCTGTGATACAGTGTGTGGGCTTATAGCATCCAACCTTTTGTCTTCTTTCCCCATGGAAGCCCAATCTAGGCTTGTCCTTCCAAAACTGGCCACCAAGCACGGTCCTGGAAAAAAAAAGGGTACGCCCTCCAAAGATCTCAAGTCAAAGATATCATGATAATTGTAAACCACATATACTAAGAAAGGCACCTAAACATGTGCATCAAAACTAACTCATCAAATTAAACAAATGATCAAAGACCCTATACAATTGACCAAGTTTAGGTATGGGAGGGGTGTCATAAAAGTCCTATTGGGTAGACCAAAACCCTCAAGTAGGGGATGCTCCCAAGGATGAACTTTAAAGGTTATGTAGTGGATCATGAGTTGGATAGGGGTTTAGACTTTATAGGTCAATGAGTTTCATGACATACAAGAGATCGTATTGTCTCATTTATGGGTGCCTTTGTAGGGGGTGTGTTTCACCTTCTTCCTCAATGCAACCCTTTTCCAAGACCATTTATTGCCTTTTATTCTTTTAGGATGTTTCCAAGTTGAATCCAAGGTGGGGCTTACACCTAAGCATGAAACATTGTGCCCACCTTGAATCTACCCTGGTCACATCATTCTTCCCCAAGTTGGAAACATGTGTGTGGATTCTACCTAAGTAATAAAATTAGTTCCCACACATGCTCCTCCTCGGTTGGAATTTTGTTAGTAGTCATTCGTTTACGGGTCCCATTAATTTCTTATGAAATACATTTCATTGTCCTCGAGATCCCTGGGTGAGCATCTAGAAGTTTAATATTCCAGGCTCTTATCTTTTTCCAGCAACCATCCCCCTGGGCCTTCATCCCCTTCTTCCCATGAAATGAGGTGCATTCCCTTCTTGGGTCACTAAAGTCAAAGGGAATAGAAGAGGGAAATATGATGGGAATGTAATGAGAGGAAAGTGGTAATTATGGTCGGGAATGGTACGACAACCCCTTAAGGGACCCCCAGTCAAAAAACCTCCCCAAAGGTTGGTCACTTAATAGGAAATATATGACACTCACCAATGTGAAACATGGTCAAAATCATAATGTCCAAGCAAACGTTCTATAATCAAAAGCAAATTAAATATAACATGTTTAAATGCCTCAAATATTAGGGTGATTACCTACCACGATACCTAACTTGTACCGCATGGAGAAGGACCCATCTTCCTTCCAGAAGATAGTTGGTGTGGTGGATGCACTGACAATAGATTAGAATGTGGTGATAGAGAAGGATCCCATATGTGAAAGTGGACACTGCTAGTCATGTGGCCTCTCGACACTCCATATATGCAACTTGAGGGCCTCGTGACATCATCTCCTTAGTTATCCCACAAAATGGGGATAACATCTGGCTCCTACTTGTGGACATGTGCTCATCATAGAGTGTATGAGAGTCGCAACATATCATGGTAGACTTGTGCCTACACTGAAACAAGAAACCTTAAAATCTAGGGTGGTTATATCACCCTTCATCCATATACATCAAAACCAAAAATGAAAACTAATCTAAAAAATTTATTTCATAAATTTCTAAACTAAGCATGAAATCAATATGCAAGTAGAGAAAAATGAAATATGAAATGCATCTAAACTAATATGAGCAATCAAGATTCAAATGCAAGGAAATGAATATGACCTACCTAATTACCTGGGGCCTGGGGCCTGGGGCCTGGACCCTGAAGAAGTCATGTGACTTTAACATAAGGTCAGAGAAGATATCCATCCATTGGTAATGGCATCTTTCTCCCATCGAAGACTGTCAAATAATACTTTTATTTATCAGACTTCTTCTTGACGATGTAAGGGCCAAGCTAGGAGCTATCATCATTCTAGTTATACTTGGGCTTTCCCTTCTTCTTGTCCCAAATGAGTGCAATGCTTCCTTCACAAAAAATTATGTAAGGTATATTCTTAATGTATGGATAGGAAGGAGGCTCTGCGTTGACCATTCTTTTGATGGCTTCTTTGCATTCTTCATCTTCTTTCTTTAAAAGTTGGATAGACCCTAGCTCTTTCCCTTGGAACTTTGCAAGTTTCTCTTTGTATTAATTTTTCCTCGTGAAGATTATGTCTATGGAGTCTTCTTGCATAAAGGGAAATTTGTGTGGATTTTACTCAATGGTGTATGGGACTTAATCAAACTCGCCTTCACTTGTGTAGTCAGGACTGTTGATATCGACCACATGCTTGTCAGCTCTCTCTTGAGTCGGTATAAAACTTTGAAAGTGCCATCTCCCATGGGAATGTGTGCATGGATAAGTTCCATGCTAAGGAAACCCCCAAGGGCAGCAAACTAACTCCTCAATAAGAGCATTCTCCCAAGCATCTGAAACAATGATCACTACTATGTTCATGAGGAGGATGATATGCGGAAAATCAATAAAAAAGACCTCAATGTCCTCACATAACCCATAAACCTTGACCCTTTAAGAATCATGGCCACACACATTTCCATAGGGTCATTTTTTCTTCAAACCAATTTGTTCCATCACCTTTAATGACATGTCATTCGTAGAGACCCCAAAATCAAGCATACAGTTGTTCAAGCGGAGGCCATTCATTCCTAATGAAAGATAAAAGGGAGGACTCTTTTCCTTTTTCCGATCGAGATACATAGTGTTCGAAATGATAGGAGGGTATTCCTTCTCAGTCAATACTAGTAATAAATTCAAAACTTCCCTCCTTACAAAAGGGATCTTTCACATCTTTGTCACTGGGATCATCATATTCAGTTTTCCAAACATGGTTGCAACATTTATATTCAATTGAATCTCATTTGTGGGAGCTCGCTTAGGAATAAAATCATATACTGGAGGTGGAGGTGATGGGACCACCTTCTTTTCTAATGGAGAAGGAGTGGAAGGTTGTGATGGGGGGGATGAGGATTATTTATTTTGGTGTAGTTCAAATCTTTTCTCTTTCTTAACTCCTTTTCATTTCCTGGCAACTTATTCAAGGCTCAGAGTCTCCCCTCTCTTTCCCCCTGTATTTTAGCTATGTTGATATGTTCCTGTGTGAATTTTTCCTCTTGGAAAGTGCATATCATATCCATGAAATTCATATTGTCAGAAGAATCTTCATCTCATCGGGGACACTCATCTTCTTTGTGAGGCTCTTGGCATGGAAGACACCAATATTTTATTTCAACCATCCCAACCGGTTTCAAAGTATCAGGGGCCTTTGCCTCTTGTTGAGGCCTTGGTTTCCAACCTGTGGCATCTCTCTCTTGTCTAGAAAACTGAGGTCTGGGAGCATATTTATTTATTTCCATAGTAGTCAAATGACCCATGATCTGGTTTTGTAGATGGGAAATTTGAGTACTCATGATCTATATTTTGATTCAAGAGGGAAAACAGATTAGGAGAACTTTTATTGGAAACCTTAGTTTTTGCTTCTGCCTTGACACGAAGGTACTGAAAAGGATCCACCCACGAGTCAAGGAGATTCTCTTCAATATCAGCACCATACTCTTTGGTCTGTGCCAAATACGTGGGCTTATTTTCCTTATGAATGAAGTGAAATTTCCCTTCAAAATCATTCACATAAAGGAGACAAACTAATGCGGATGTTGGACGAAAATCTGTCAGAATCTGGATATATAACCTGTCAAATCTAGTATCGAATTCACTCACTATCTCTTTCTCCTTTTTCTTTATCTGATGAATTGAGCTATAAGCATCCCACTGTCTTTCTTCATTGACCATCTACTCTTAAATAATTTGGAAAAAACTTCATAGGATGTGAGGTGATTATCCGGAAGGCCTCTAAACCATCCTAGAGCTTCTTCAGTCAATGATGAATCCAATAGCCTCATGGATACATCATCATACTCAACTTCTACATTATCCATGTCCCAACCTATGGTGTAAAGATGATCTTCAACAGTCACTACATTATTTCCTAGGAACTTGGGAACCACTTGTTTGAATCTTTTGGCATTGTGTTGGGGTATCCCGAGATGGTGACCGTGTTAAGGGGTTTGTAGAGGTATTTTTCCCAAGGGTGATCCATTGGAGCAAGGGAAAGGGTACCTTGGAAGAGGGTTTTGACAATGGGAGACTTGAGGGGAGGCCTTATTCGGTAGACCTTAGAAGGTTTGAACCTCCCTGGGGAAAAAGGCTTAGAAGATGAAGGGTTCTGGGAAGGTGGAGTCACTGGATGAGCTTAAAGAAGAGCTCATCAAAAGGTGAAAAAGGGAAATTCCCTTTGATGGAGTTGCCAAGAAAGATAGGGAAAAGGCTTTGGGATAGCTTGTCAAAGTGTCATTAGGGTTTGGAAGAGGATTTAGTGTCCTCCCCATCAACGACGCAAAAATGTTATTTCACAAGTTGTAGGTTGGGAAAAGCTTGAACCAACCACCAAATGGTGAAAAAATTGAGAGAACCTACCCATTGTCACCTTATGCAGGTGTCCCGTCACTTTATAGGTGAAGTGTTCACCTCAAGGGGGAAATCCCGGTCATCCTAGGGGGGAATGAGATGGAAAGTGTGATGTATAAATGAATGCCCCTATAGTTGAATTTTCTATGTGTGGATAAGGGCTTGAGTAAGGTCTTGATGGTATATGAGGGTTTCCAAGAAGTAGTATACCTTGCAAATGTTGATTGTATATTCCTGATACACAAGGAAAACAACGATACAAACCCAAGTATATTATGGACAAGAAAGTTAAGCTTGTTGTCCCTAATTGAAGAATTTATTAACAATATATATAAACAATGAAATGGCATAACTAGATGCTAAAACAAGTTCTAAATATCAAGTAAATGATGCAAGAGATAAACTAGTAAAACACTAGTGAAACTCAAGATTAAAGGAGCAAGACACTAGCACAAAAATAAGGCTTTAGCAAGCACTTTATGCAGAGATAATAATCAGCCTTATGGATGTAACAAAAAATTTATTACAATGAGAGATTCAACCAATAAAACTTTCCAAAAACCTACCAAAATATGTGCTATGATCACTAGATTATGTGGGCAAAATCTTAGCAAATTTCAGCAGTTGAGTTGAGAAGTATTGGAGAAAGTTTGATTAGGGTTTTGCAGCCCTAATGGCTGAAGATGAAAGTTTATTACAGAAAAAATAAATACCCCTTTAGAGGGGACACCCTAGTGGCTAATAGGTTCTCTAGGAACAAGGAACAAAACCCAAATTGTAGAAAGTTGAAATGACAAAAATTCATGTTTCCCAATGTAGTATTTTATTTCTCCAATGCAAAATATTCAGATTAGTGCCTTTAAAATTTGGGTAAATGGAGTCTTAGAATAAAGACTTAGATCAAAAAATACCCTAGGTGTGTAATAATTTTTACTTCCTAGGGTATGCCAATCAAACTTAGGGTAAATCTAAGAGGGTATACACACTCGTATTCCTCCTAGCAACCCTTGCAAAATAACTTGTAAACTTTAGAAAAATAGATGAAGCTTTTTCCATTAGATGTAGCTTGGGTGTTTTGGAGGAATTCTTGTTACCATCCCCACCCAGGTTCAATTCCTTTTAAGTGACATGTGATTCCATTAATGGGTTTATATGGTTCTCTTGTTGTTGAGCCCCCAATATTCTGAAAATGATGGGCCTCCCCATGTTATTTTTTTTTTGGGGGGGGGTTTCCCTGGATGTAGCAAGTACCAGTCTTCGGTGTTGTGAACCACATGTAAAAAAAAAATATGAATATTAATGGAGGGTGTATCCAACATACTCCTCTTAGGGTTTCAAACAACCATAACCAAGAAAGAGCAAGAAATAACTAACAATGCAGATTTTTCCTTACTAATTCCAAGAGAGAGAGATCAAACCCTAGTTTCACCAAGAAAATTCACCATAAGAATCAAGAGAACAATCATTCAAGAGGCGCACATCACTCCTCCTCATCCATCCACCAAAATATAGCACCATAAAAAAATTTCATAAGAGAGAAACACCATAATTCCCAAGAATAACGAAAATTTCAGCTAAGTACTTCTCACAATGGGAGAGTTATGTTATGAAAAGAGATTCACATGATCTCTATTTATATAAAATTTCTAACACATAGTTTGTCCACTTATTTTTAGGTTAAAAAACAAGATAGGGGTAAACAACCCTAATCTTTCCCCTTTACACAAATTATATTAAATAATTCATTTAAAATTCACTTTTGCACTTTAGAAACCCTAAAAGTAAGATGATGTCACCCCTTTAGGGAGATGTTTTGCCATATGTGACAAGTCGTTAAGGTTGGGGATGGAACATTTGGCCTCCAAAGTCCCTCTCTTCATGCACTACGGTCTTCTCCCTCAAGTCAACGTGATTTATTCATCATTTGATGCCAAGTGTCAAGCAGAAACTCTATCACCACCAAACCCTAACCCCTTTGTTACGTCAAACCTCAAGAAAGTGACATTTTTACTTCTTCAAGAAAAACATTTAGGTGGTATGGGATAGGTTAGCTCCTCCATGTTTCCATCAAGCCTCCAAATTAATTTCTTTGTGATCTAGTGTGCGGGCCTACAACATCCAACCTGTGGGATTCTTGCCCCATGGAAGCCCAATCTAGGCTTGTTCTCCCAAAACTGGAAACCAAGCAGGGTTCTGCAAAACAAAAGGGTACGCCCTCCAAAGATATCAAGTAAAAAATATCATGAAAAGTGTAAACCACGTCTAATAATCAAGGCACCTAAACATGTGAATCAAAACTAGCTCATCAAATTAAACAAATGCTCCAAGACCCTATACAATTGACCAAGTTTAGGTATGGGAGGGGTGTCACAAAAGTCCTATTGGGTAGACCAAAACCATCAAGTAGGGGATGCTCCCAAGGATTTCCTTTCAAGGTTATATAGTGGATTATGATGTGGATAGGGGCTTAGACTTCATAGGTCAATGAGTTTCTTGACATACAATAGCTTGTATTGTCTCATTTATGGGTGCCTTTGTAGGGGGTCTCTTTTAGGATGTTTCCAAGTTGAAGCCAAGGTGGGGGTTCTACCCAAGCATGGAAAATTTTTCCCACATTGACTCTACCCTGGTCACATCATGCTTCCCCAAGTTGGAAACATGTGCAGGGCTTCTACCTAAGTAATAAAAATAGTGCCCACGCATGCTCCTCCCCGATTGTCATTTTGTTATTAGTCATTCTTTTACGGGTCCCATTAATTTCTTATGAGAGACATTTCATTATCCTTAGGATCCCTGGGTGAGCATCTAGAATTTTAATATTTCAGGCTCTTATCTTTTTCCAGCAACCATCCCATGGGCCTTCATCCCCTTCTTCCCATGAAATGAGGTACATGGCCTTCTTGGGTCATTAAATTCAAAAGGCCTAGAAGAGGGAAATATGATGGGAATGTAATGAGAGGAAAGTGGTAGATATGGTCAGGAATGGTATGATAACCCCTTAAGGGACTCCCAATCACAAACCTTCCCCAAAGGTTGTCCACTTAATAGGAAATCTATGACACTCACCAAGGTGAAACAGGGTCAAAATCATAATGTCGAAGCAGACGTTCTATAATCAAAAGAAACTTAAATATAACATGTTTAAATGCCTCAAATATTAGGTTGATTACTTGCCACAATACCTGACTTGTACCGCATTGTAACACCATGCTTCCCCCAGTTTTTAAATATAACTATATTGGCCAAGAAACTATGGCAAACTCAAAGGTGTGAATGTTTGATTTGATGGACCTTTGTATAAAAAGTCAATGAATGTAAATTTTGTTATTTTAATAGAAAATGGATACGTGTTGCATGACTGTTAGAAAGGGGATGTGCTAAGAGAGACCACGAACGCTATGAAAGAGATGGTGGAGGGGACCAGGAATGGTTTCATTAACCTCCACTGAACCAGTACTTTGTTGGATTTAATTTCTTAGGATCAGAACAACCCTCTGACCCAGGAATGAATTACATTCAGGTTGGTAGGTGGGAAGACCTCCTCAAGAGTTGCTGGCACAGGGGCATACCCGGGGCTCAATGCTACAAAAGTGCACCAACAAAACCCTAACTGCCAACCCTTTTGGCAACACCTACGAAGCAGATAAAGTCTCACCCGAGGTAGAGGTAGGGGTGGTTGCAGGACTCAGATGTTTGCAACCTTAGCTGGGACACAGATCTGTGATTGTAACACCTGAACAAAGAACTTAGTAATTACAGTTCATTAATATTCATCCTTAGTTCAGAGTGCAGCTAAACCCTAACAACATATCAACGCAACATTCACACAGATCCAATAAATTCAAGCACTAAGCATACCAACAGAGATCATATCTAGCATTCGTTCACATTATTCATCACTAACCTATTATATCAGATTCATCTATCATCTAACAACACACTAAGCATATAAACAAGAGAGAAATCATAAATCACAAGTCATTCATAACATAGGATATTCGTGGTTCACCCCCTCCCTGAAGCTACGTCCACCAACTCTTCATCTTCTTTATTAGCTTCTTTCAATCTTCTTACATGCACAAAGCCTCCAAATCAACTCCGCAGAAGACAGGAGATCTGTGCACCTTTCCTGATCCTCCTTCCCTAAGTAGATCTAGGAACAGAGCCATACACAGT
>ML803327.1:236982-281776 GCA_009831015.1 Picea engelmannii | reverse complement strand
CCCATGGGTTTACCCATGCTTAGGCCTATTTTGTAATGTATAAATAAGTATCTAGTCGATGTAAGAAGAGGCAAGTTGTGCTAAGTAAAAATGATTGTAAGAGGCTTGGTGCGTATTGTATGTTGAGACTTGCAGAGCTTAGTGCAAGTCATCTGTAGTGCTTTGTTAGGGTTTAGTTGTTTTGTGAACCAAGGCTGAATATTAACGAACTGTAATTAATAAAGTGATCTGTTAAGGTGTTACAATCACATATATGTGTCCCAGATAAGGTTGCAGACATATGAGTCCTGCAACCACCCCTGCCTCTACCTCAGGTGAGACTTCATATGTTTCGTGGGTGTTGCCAAAAGGTCCAATAGTTAGGGTTTTTTTGGTGCACTGTTGTAGCGTTGAACCTCGGGTCTGCCCCTGTGCCAATAGAATTTTTGGCCTCCAAAGTCCCTCTCTTCATGCACTATGGTATTCTCCCTCAAGACAACATTCTCTCTTCATCAATTGATTCCAAGTGTCAAAGAGAAACTCTATCACCACCAAACCCTAACCCCTTGGTGACATCAAACCTCAAGAAAGTAACGTTTTTCCTTCTTCAAGCAAAACTTGTAGGTGGTAGGGGATAGGTTAGGTCCTCCATGATGCCATAAAACCTCCAAAGGCATGTCTCTGTGATACAGTGTGTGGGCTTATAGCATCCAACCTTTTGTCTTCTTTCCCCATGGAAGCCCAATCTAGGCTTGTCCTTCCAAAACTGGCCACCAAGCACGGTCCTGGAAAAAAAAAGGGTACGCCCTCCAAAGATCTCAAGTCAAAGATATCATGATAATTGTAAACCACATATACTAAGAAAGGCACCTAAACATGTGCATCAAAACTAACTCATCAAATTAAACAAATGATCAAAGACCCTATACAATTGACCAAGTTTAGGTATGGGAGGGGTGTCATAAAAGTCCTATTGGGTAGACCAAAACCCTCAAGTAGGGGATGCTCCCAAGGATGAACTTTAAAGGTTATGTAGTGGATCATGAGTTGGATAGGGGTTTAGACTTTATAGGTCAATGAGTTTCATGACATACAAGAGATCGTATTGTCTCATTTATGGGTGCCTTTGTAGGGGGTGTGTTTCACCTTCTTCCTCAATGCAACCCTTTTCCAAGACCATTTATTGCCTTTTATTCTTTTAGGATGTTTCCAAGTTGAATCCAAGGTGGGGCTTACACCTAAGCATGAAACATTGTGCCCACCTTGAATCTACCCTGGTCACATCATTCTTCCCCAAGTTGGAAACATGTGTGTGGATTCTACCTAAGTAATAAAATTAGTTCCCACACATGCTCCTCCTCGGTTGGAATTTTGTTAGTAGTCATTCGTTTACGGGTCCCATTAATTTCTTATGAAATACATTTCATTGTCCTCGAGATCCCTGGGTGAGCATCTAGAAGTTTAATATTCCAGGCTCTTATCTTTTTCCAGCAACCATCCCCCTGGGCCTTCATCCCCTTCTTCCCATGAAATGAGGTGCATTCCCTTCTTGGGTCACTAAAGTCAAAGGGAATAGAAGAGGGAAATATGATGGGAATGTAATGAGAGGAAAGTGGTAATTATGGTCGGGAATGGTACGACAACCCCTTAAGGGACCCCCAGTCAAAAAACCTCCCCAAAGGTTGGTCACTTAATAGGAAATATATGACACTCACCAATGTGAAACATGGTCAAAATCATAATGTCCAAGCAAACGTTCTATAATCAAAAGCAAATTAAATATAACATGTTTAAATGCCTCAAATATTAGGGTGATTACCTACCACGATACCTAACTTGTACCGCATGGAGAAGGACCCATCTTCCTTCCAGAAGATAGTTGGTGTGGTGGATGCACTGACAATAGATTAGAATGTGGTGATAGAGAAGGATCCCATATGTGAAAGTGGACACTGCTAGTCATGTGGCCTCTCGACACTCCATATATGCAACTTGAGGGCCTCGTGACATCATCTCCTTAGTTATCCCACAAAATGGGGATAACATCTGGCTCCTACTTGTGGACATGTGCTCATCATAGAGTGTATGAGAGTCGCAACATATCATGGTAGACTTGTGCCTACACTGAAACAAGAAACCTTAAAATCTAGGGTGGTTATATCACCCTTCATCCATATACATCAAAACCAAAAATGAAAACTAATCTAAAAAATTTATTTCATAAATTTCTAAACTAAGCATGAAATCAATATGCAAGTAGAGAAAAATGAAATATGAAATGCATCTAAACTAATATGAGCAATCAAGATTCAAATGCAAGGAAATGAATATGACCTACCTAATTACCTGGGGCCTGGGGCCTGGGGCCTGGACCCTGAAGAAGTCATGTGACTTTAACATAAGGTCAGAGAAGATATCCATCCATTGGTAATGGCATCTTTCTCCCATCGAAGACTGTCAAATAATACTTTTATTTATCAGACTTCTTCTTGACGATGTAAGGGCCAAGCTAGGAGCTATCATCATTCTAGTTATACTTGGGCTTTCCCTTCTTCTTGTCCCAAATGAGTGCAATGCTTCCTTCACAAAAAATTATGTAAGGTATATTCTTAATGTATGGATAGGAAGGAGGCTCTGCGTTGACCATTCTTTTGATGGCTTCTTTGCATTCTTCATCTTCTTTCTTTAAAAGTTGGATAGACCCTAGCTCTTTCCCTTGGAACTTTGCAAGTTTCTCTTTGTATTAATTTTTCCTCGTGAAGATTATGTCTATGGAGTCTTCTTGCATAAAGGGAAATTTGTGTGGATTTTACTCAATGGTGTATGGGACTTAATCAAACTCGCCTTCACTTGTGTAGTCAGGACTGTTGATATCGACCACATGCTTGTCAGCTCTCTCTTGAGTCGGTATAAAACTTTGAAAGTGCCATCTCCCATGGGAATGTGTGCATGGATAAGTTCCATGCTAAGGAAACCCCCAAGGGCAGCAAACTAACTCCTCAATAAGAGCATTCTCCCAAGCATCTGAAACAATGATCACTACTATGTTCATGAGGAGGATGATATGCGGAAAATCAATAAAAAAGACCTCAATGTCCTCACATAACCCATAAACCTTGACCCTTTAAGAATCATGGCCACACACATTTCCATAGGGTCATTTTTTCTTCAAACCAATTTGTTCCATCACCTTTAATGACATGTCATTCGTAGAGACCCCAAAATCAAGCATACAGTTGTTCAAGCGGAGGCCATTCATTCCTAATGAAAGATAAAAGGGAGGACTCTTTTCCTTTTTCCGATCGAGATACATAGTGTTCGAAATGATAGGAGGGTATTCCTTCTCAGTCAATACTAGTAATAAATTCAAAACTTCCCTCCTTACAAAAGGGATCTTTCACATCTTTGTCACTGGGATCATCATATTCAGTTTTCCAAACATGGTTGCAACATTTATATTCAATTGAATCTCATTTGTGGGAGCTCGCTTAGGAATAAAATCATATACTGGAGGTGGAGGTGATGGGACCACCTTCTTTTCTAATGGAGAAGGAGTGGAAGGTTGTGATGGGGGGGATGAGGATTATTTATTTTGGTGTAGTTCAAATCTTTTCTCTTTCTTAACTCCTTTTCATTTCCTGGCAACTTATTCAAGGCTCAGAGTCTCCCCTCTCTTTCCCCCTGTATTTTAGCTATGTTGATATGTTCCTGTGTGAATTTTTCCTCTTGGAAAGTGCATATCATATCCATGAAATTCATATTGTCAGAAGAATCTTCATCTCATCGGGGACACTCATCTTCTTTGTGAGGCTCTTGGCATGGAAGACACCAATATTTTATTTCAACCATCCCAACCGGTTTCAAAGTATCAGGGGCCTTTGCCTCTTGTTGAGGCCTTGGTTTCCAACCTGTGGCATCTCTCTCTTGTCTAGAAAACTGAGGTCTGGGAGCATATTTATTTATTTCCATAGTAGTCAAATGACCCATGATCTGGTTTTGTAGATGGGAAATTTGAGTACTCATGATCTATATTTTGATTCAAGAGGGAAAACAGATTAGGAGAACTTTTATTGGAAACCTTAGTTTTTGCTTCTGCCTTGACACGAAGGTACTGAAAAGGATCCACCCACGAGTCAAGGAGATTCTCTTCAATATCAGCACCATACTCTTTGGTCTGTGCCAAATACGTGGGCTTATTTTCCTTATGAATGAAGTGAAATTTCCCTTCAAAATCATTCACATAAAGGAGACAAACTAATGCGGATGTTGGACGAAAATCTGTCAGAATCTGGATATATAACCTGTCAAATCTAGTATCGAATTCACTCACTATCTCTTTCTCCTTTTTCTTTATCTGATGAATTGAGCTATAAGCATCCCACTGTCTTTCTTCATTGACCATCTACTCTTAAATAATTTGGAAAAAACTTCATAGGATGTGAGGTGATTATCCGGAAGGCCTCTAAACCATCCTAGAGCTTCTTCAGTCAATGATGAATCCAATAGCCTCATGGATACATCATCATACTCAACTTCTACATTATCCATGTCCCAACCTATGGTGTAAAGATGATCTTCAACAGTCACTACATTATTTCCTAGGAACTTGGGAACCACTTGTTTGAATCTTTTGGCATTGTGTTGGGGTATCCCGAGATGGTGACCGTGTTAAGGGGTTTGTAGAGGTATTTTTCCCAAGGGTGATCCATTGGAGCAAGGGAAAGGGTACCTTGGAAGAGGGTTTTGACAATGGGAGACTTGAGGGGAGGCCTTATTCGGTAGACCTTAGAAGGTTTGAACCTCCCTGGGGAAAAAGGCTTAGAAGATGAAGGGTTCTGGGAAGGTGGAGTCACTGGATGAGCTTAAAGAAGAGCTCATCAAAAGGTGAAAAAGGGAAATTCCCTTTGATGGAGTTGCCAAGAAAGATAGGGAAAAGGCTTTGGGATAGCTTGTCAAAGTGTCATTAGGGTTTGGAAGAGGATTTAGTGTCCTCCCCATCAACGACGCAAAAATGTTATTTCACAAGTTGTAGGTTGGGAAAAGCTTGAACCAACCACCAAATGGTGAAAAAATTGAGAGAACCTACCCATTGTCACCTTATGCAGGTGTCCCGTCACTTTATAGGTGAAGTGTTCACCTCAAGGGGGAAATCCCGGTCATCCTAGGGGGGAATGAGATGGAAAGTGTGATGTATAAATGAATGCCCCTATAGTTGAATTTTCTATGTGTGGATAAGGGCTTGAGTAAGGTCTTGATGGTATATGAGGGTTTCCAAGAAGTAGTATACCTTGCAAATGTTGATTGTATATTCCTGATACACAAGGAAAACAACGATACAAACCCAAGTATATTATGGACAAGAAAGTTAAGCTTGTTGTCCCTAATTGAAGAATTTATTAACAATATATATAAACAATGAAATGGCATAACTAGATGCTAAAACAAGTTCTAAATATCAAGTAAATGATGCAAGAGATAAACTAGTAAAACACTAGTGAAACTCAAGATTAAAGGAGCAAGACACTAGCACAAAAATAAGGCTTTAGCAAGCACTTTATGCAGAGATAATAATCAGCCTTATGGATGTAACAAAAAATTTATTACAATGAGAGATTCAACCAATAAAACTTTCCAAAAACCTACCAAAATATGTGCTATGATCACTAGATTATGTGGGCAAAATCTTAGCAAATTTCAGCAGTTGAGTTGAGAAGTATTGGAGAAAGTTTGATTAGGGTTTTGCAGCCCTAATGGCTGAAGATGAAAGTTTATTACAGAAAAAATAAATACCCCTTTAGAGGGGACACCCTAGTGGCTAATAGGTTCTCTAGGAACAAGGAACAAAACCCAAATTGTAGAAAGTTGAAATGACAAAAATTCATGTTTCCCAATGTAGTATTTTATTTCTCCAATGCAAAATATTCAGATTAGTGCCTTTAAAATTTGGGTAAATGGAGTCTTAGAATAAAGACTTAGATCAAAAAATACCCTAGGTGTGTAATAATTTTTACTTCCTAGGGTATGCCAATCAAACTTAGGGTAAATCTAAGAGGGTATACACACTCGTATTCCTCCTAGCAACCCTTGCAAAATAACTTGTAAACTTTAGAAAAATAGATGAAGCTTTTTCCATTAGATGTAGCTTGGGTGTTTTGGAGGAATTCTTGTTACCATCCCCACCCAGGTTCAATTCCTTTTAAGTGACATGTGATTCCATTAATGGGTTTATATGGTTCTCTTGTTGTTGAGCCCCCAATATTCTGAAAATGATGGGCCTCCCCATGTTATTTTTTTTTTGGGGGGGGGTTTCCCTGGATGTAGCAAGTACCAGTCTTCGGTGTTGTGAACCACATGTAAAAAAAAAATATGAATATTAATGGAGGGTGTATCCAACATACTCCTCTTAGGGTTTCAAACAACCATAACCAAGAAAGAGCAAGAAATAACTAACAATGCAGATTTTTCCTTACTAATTCCAAGAGAGAGAGATCAAACCCTAGTTTCACCAAGAAAATTCACCATAAGAATCAAGAGAACAATCATTCAAGAGGCGCACATCACTCCTCCTCATCCATCCACCAAAATATAGCACCATAAAAAAATTTCATAAGAGAGAAACACCATAATTCCCAAGAATAACGAAAATTTCAGCTAAGTACTTCTCACAATGGGAGAGTTATGTTATGAAAAGAGATTCACATGATCTCTATTTATATAAAATTTCTAACACATAGTTTGTCCACTTATTTTTAGGTTAAAAAACAAGATAGGGGTAAACAACCCTAATCTTTCCCCTTTACACAAATTATATTAAATAATTCATTTAAAATTCACTTTTGCACTTTAGAAACCCTAAAAGTAAGATGATGTCACCCCTTTAGGGAGATGTTTTGCCATATGTGACAAGTCGTTAAGGTTGGGGATGGAACATTTGGCCTCCAAAGTCCCTCTCTTCATGCACTACGGTCTTCTCCCTCAAGTCAACGTGATTTATTCATCATTTGATGCCAAGTGTCAAGCAGAAACTCTATCACCACCAAACCCTAACCCCTTTGTTACGTCAAACCTCAAGAAAGTGACATTTTTACTTCTTCAAGAAAAACATTTAGGTGGTATGGGATAGGTTAGCTCCTCCATGTTTCCATCAAGCCTCCAAATTAATTTCTTTGTGATCTAGTGTGCGGGCCTACAACATCCAACCTGTGGGATTCTTGCCCCATGGAAGCCCAATCTAGGCTTGTTCTCCCAAAACTGGAAACCAAGCAGGGTTCTGCAAAACAAAAGGGTACGCCCTCCAAAGATATCAAGTAAAAAATATCATGAAAAGTGTAAACCACGTCTAATAATCAAGGCACCTAAACATGTGAATCAAAACTAGCTCATCAAATTAAACAAATGCTCCAAGACCCTATACAATTGACCAAGTTTAGGTATGGGAGGGGTGTCACAAAAGTCCTATTGGGTAGACCAAAACCATCAAGTAGGGGATGCTCCCAAGGATTTCCTTTCAAGGTTATATAGTGGATTATGATGTGGATAGGGGCTTAGACTTCATAGGTCAATGAGTTTCTTGACATACAATAGCTTGTATTGTCTCATTTATGGGTGCCTTTGTAGGGGGTCTCTTTTAGGATGTTTCCAAGTTGAAGCCAAGGTGGGGGTTCTACCCAAGCATGGAAAATTTTTCCCACATTGACTCTACCCTGGTCACATCATGCTTCCCCAAGTTGGAAACATGTGCAGGGCTTCTACCTAAGTAATAAAAATAGTGCCCACGCATGCTCCTCCCCGATTGTCATTTTGTTATTAGTCATTCTTTTACGGGTCCCATTAATTTCTTATGAGAGACATTTCATTATCCTTAGGATCCCTGGGTGAGCATCTAGAATTTTAATATTTCAGGCTCTTATCTTTTTCCAGCAACCATCCCATGGGCCTTCATCCCCTTCTTCCCATGAAATGAGGTACATGGCCTTCTTGGGTCATTAAATTCAAAAGGCCTAGAAGAGGGAAATATGATGGGAATGTAATGAGAGGAAAGTGGTAGATATGGTCAGGAATGGTATGATAACCCCTTAAGGGACTCCCAATCACAAACCTTCCCCAAAGGTTGTCCACTTAATAGGAAATCTATGACACTCACCAAGGTGAAACAGGGTCAAAATCATAATGTCGAAGCAGACGTTCTATAATCAAAAGAAACTTAAATATAACATGTTTAAATGCCTCAAATATTAGGTTGATTACTTGCCACAATACCTGACTTGTACCGCATTGTAACACCATGCTTCCCCCAGTTTTTAAATATAACTATATTGGCCAAGAAACTATGGCAAACTCAAAGGTGTGAATGTTTGATTTGATGGACCTTTGTATAAAAAGTCAATGAATGTAAATTTTGTTATTTTAATAGAAAATGGATACGTGTTGCATGACTGTTAGAAAGGGGATGTGCTAAGAGAGACCACGAACGCTATGAAAGAGATGGTGGAGGGGACCAGGAATGGTTTCATTAACCTCCACTGAACCAGTACTTTGTTGGATTTAATTTCTTAGGATCAGAACAACCCTCTGACCCAGGAATGAATTACATTCAGGTTGGTAGGTGGGAAGACCTCCTCAAGAGTTGCTGGCACAGGGGCATACCCGGGGCTCAATGCTACAAAAGTGCACCAACAAAACCCTAACTGCCAACCCTTTTGGCAACACCTACGAAGCAGATAAAGTCTCACCCGAGGTAGAGGTAGGGGTGGTTGCAGGACTCAGATGTTTGCAACCTTAGCTGGGACACAGATCTGTGATTGTAACACCTGAACAAAGAACTTAGTAATTACAGTTCATTAATATTCATCCTTAGTTCAGAGTGCAGCTAAACCCTAACAACATATCAACGCAACATTCACACAGATCCAATAAATTCAAGCACTAAGCATACCAACAGAGATCATATCTAGCATTCGTTCACATTATTCATCACTAACCTATTATATCAGATTCATCTATCATCTAACAACACACTAAGCATATAAACAAGAGAGAAATCATAAATCACAAGTCATTCATAACATAGGATATTCGTGGTTCACCCCCTCCCTGAAGCTACGTCCACCAACTCTTCATCTTCTTTATTAGCTTCTTTCAATCTTCTTACATGCACAAAGCCTCCAAATCAACTCCGCAGAAGACAGGAGATCTGTGCACCTTTCCTGATCCTCCTTCCCTAAGTAGATCTAGGAACAGAGCCATACACAGTATTTTACAATCGCTTTCACTTAGCCTTACAAGTCTCACATAGTGCGCATAAAGCCAAATCACACAGATCTACTTTAGAACTTAGCAACATTGGCTCACACTGACTAGTCACTACTCACAACTTCTTACATCGCCTAGAATTATATTTATACATTAAAAAATAGGCCTAAGCATGGGTAAAACCATGGGCCGACATCCCCATACCCATTACATAAGCCCAAAACCCTAAAAAGGGGCCGAGATCCTACGATCTTCGATTCGACTTGTGCTCCGCCTTCGACAGCTTGTCGAAGTCCCAAAATGGTAAAAATGACCAAGGATCCTCAAAACTTGGTCAAGGGACAACAAGAGTTAATGAGGGGATGGGGAAAAACTCCCATCTGTAAGGCTTCCAGACCTAACCATGGAATGGGAATTCGGGCCACACTCAATCTTGCTGGAAAAGGAAAGAAAGGAAAGCGTGGGGGTCAGAGAGGAAAATCTGCGAAGAGTGAAAAGATGAGAGACGAAGCTCTCGGATTCAAGGAATAACTATGAAAAGAGTGTGTTTTGATCACGAGAAATAGAGATTGAGTCAAAAGAAGGAGAGTAACCTTCATCCCTATCTATTTATGTGCCGGAAGAAGAGATTCAATCTCAAAGCATCGTGGTCTAGCTCGGGGTGGCTAATGGTATATCTGTAGTAGTGATTGAGCCTATGGTTGGGTGGAAACAGGCACCCCTTCCAGCATTCGCTTCACGTCATCTGGTTATGATAAGTGTTTCCATACTTTATGCGTTGAATTGGGAATTAATAGTTGCATGCATGTATTTACATATCTATAAATGGTTTCTGAATTGAAAAGGTTAAATTATGTATATACGTTGGCTTCCTTGAGAACTTGTGCTTCTTCTTTTCCTATATGCTCTAGTTTAAATCTCGAAGGTTTTTTCCCCAGGGAGATACCTCACAGCTTCAGAATCGAAGAAATCCTCTTGGCACTACTATCGTCTCGATAACCTCACAAGTTTGCACTGCCATGTTTCAGAATTTAAGGTTCTGTGAATTAGGAAGGTGTTTCCTTCAAACCAATAGCCCAAGAGACCTTGAAATTTCGCCCATGGCCTTAACTAAAACCTGACTAAGAGTAGATCTCATAGCCAGAGATTCATCTGAAGTTCCATGTGACATGGGTCTAGGAACCCTGCACTAAGCCCGAAAGGAGCTAGTTCATCATGGTTTCAGAGTTTCGGGAGTTCGATGCCTGGAATGTCAAACTTCACGATAGTCAAAGTTACCTGAACTCCCTGAGTAACAAGAGCCATAGATGAATCAAGAACCTGAGAGAGGAGATGAATGTGAACCGTTCATCGAGAGGAAAACCTATCTCAGTCATCATATCGACTCAAAGACCCACTGGAGTTAACAAAGCAAACACTAGCTGCTCGATTAGATCGATGGTTGGGAATCATTGTGGAGCACAAAGGTGAAATTAGCAGACATGCTAGTTCATGGCCTACAATCAACCAACATCGTTTATCTCATTGGGGATGGAGGATCAATGACCACGATTAGATAGAGTCGGGTGAGCACTTCCCATATTGTGGAGATTGGGTCCCGCAATCGCCGTGAATTGTTGATTTGTGAACGTAGATCGATGGTGGGGAATCATTGCAGAGCACGAAGGTGAAATTAGCAAACATGCTATTTCATGGCCTACAATAAACCAATGTCATTGATATCATTGGGGATGGAGGATCAATGACCATGATTAGACAGAGTTATGTGAGCACTTCCTAGATTGCAGAGATTGGGCCCCGCGATCACTGTGAACCATCGATCTGTGAACGAAGATCGATGGTGGGGAATCATTGTGGAGTGCGAAGGCGAAATTAGCAGATGTGCTAGTTCACGGTTCGCAATTCACCAATGTTGTTGATCTCGTTGGGGTGGAGGATCAACGACCACGATTAGACCAAGTTGTCCGAGTACTTTTTAGATTGCGTAGATTGAGCTTTCCGATAAAGAGAGAGCATGTTGGGGCCCCGCAATCACTATGAATCGTCGATCGGTGAACAAATTGGTATTGTCCAAATAATTACCATGAAAACATGAGGGAGGTTGAAAGACAATTAGAACGGAGCGACAACGACACGTGTTTCCCCTGACCCAACTACGTGTCATCCCCTCGCATATGCATACCTCGCCCACGTGGTTGATGAAATGACTGGGATTCTGGGACTTTGGGACTCCGAAGGAATGTGAGGAGTGAAGTTATGAAGTGCTGAAGTGCCGGAATAGATCCTAGTCATTAGCACATGAAGGCACGTGATAGTAGATCGTTGACTCTAGACAAGAACACTTCGGAGTAATGCGAGGAGTGAAGTTTTGAAGTGTCAAAGTCCATTGGAATCGTCCGTTAGGAGGAGGACATGTGGCTCTTGATCTATAACTCTGGGTACAGAGTACTTCAGAGGAAAAATGGTGTTAGAGTGTTTGAAACTACCGAACTTCAAAGTCTCGAAGTGGATCACAGCCATCGATCGCAAAAGGAACGTGTGCCGCTTAATATGTAACTCCAGGTACGGAGTACTTCGGAGGAAAAATGGGTTGGAATGTTTGAAACTCCTGAATGTTGAAGTCCCGAAGTGGATCACAATTGTCAATCGCAAAGGGATGCGTGGTGCTCGATATATAACTCTAGGTACGGAGTACTTCAAAGGAAAAAGGCATTGGAATGTTTGAAACTCCTGAATTCCAAAGTCCCAAAGTGGATCACAGTCTTTGATCACAAAGGGACATGTGGCGCTTGATCTGTAACTCAGGGTACAGAGTACTGCAAAGGAAAAATGAATTGGAATGTTTGAAACTCCCGAACGTTGAAGTCCCGAAGTGGATCACAGTCGTCAATCGCGAAGGGATGTGTGGGGCTCGATCTGTAACTCCGGGTATGGAGTACTTCGGAGAAGAAAAGTATTTGAAGTGTTTGACATTCCTGAACGTCGAAGTCCTGAAGTGGATCACAGTCGTCGATCATGAGGGACACGTGGCACTCGATCTGTAACTCCGGGTACGAAGTACTTTGGGGAGAAAAGGCTTTGGAGTGTTCGAAATTCCTGAACGTTGAAGTCTCGAAGTGAATCAGGGTCGTCAAAATCCATGAGGATATGCAGCGTTGGATTGTGAACTTCGAATATTTGCCACTCTGGAGGATTCACGCGGTGGTTTTCTTCGCACATGTTGTCTTGGCATCTGGTCATAGCCCAAGATCATATTCAAGTATAGAGGGATGGAAGAACCCGAAGAACTTGGGAGAGGATTTCTGCCATCTCTGAGCTCAATTCAGAGCATGGAGACCATGGCTGGAAAGATTTGGAAGAGAATAATGGAATAGAGACCCCGAATGAGGGTGTTGATTTTCTTAATAAGAACGAAATTTTTACGCCCCACCATGGGTGTGTTACAAATTGGTATCAGAGCATGGTTACAACACTTGGCCTACTTGGGCTCATGGACGAGTCACTTAAAAATTGTGTTTAAATTAAATCTTAAGGGTGATTCCCCTACCTTAACTATTTCCTAAAGAATATGGTTATACTATTACTAAAGAAAAGAATGAAAACTTTCTACTGTGTGTATTTAAGAAAATAAACTATATGTTGCTCATGAACTACTAGAATGTTAGCTAACAGTAAGTGCTTTGTCAACACTCTAGTAGTCAGTGAATCATGGGAAACCAGAAGAATAAAGGATGGTGATGCACCATGAAGTGGGGGATGGCTCCCACAATAGAGATGAAGAGTCTGACGAGAGGAGGGTGGTAGAGACCCCTCCGGATCTAGCTGAAACTGTAAGGATCCTTATGGTCGAATTACAGAGTTGCAGGGATGACAACGAGAGATTGATAAAAGAGAAAGAGAAACAAATGAAAATCAATGCAGTCTTGCTGCAGAGCTTATCCGATATACAAAGGAAGTTGCAGAATAGACCTGCAACTAGTCATGTGGACCGATGACATATGAAGAGAAATCAAAGTCCACTTGAAATACGAAAACTTGGTCCCATGAGTCGCCACACTAGGAGGAGTACCTCGAGGAAGGTCCAACCTGGAGACAGAGGGCACTCATCGGGAGAGTTCTCTGGAAAGGAAATTGGCAACTCTGAGGGGTCCTCTAGTAGAAAATCTAGCTCATATTCTCAAAGGAAAGGAAAGAAACAGAAGCATTCCAAAGGTCGTGATCCTGAAGAGTTCAAGAAATCCAAACCACCCTCTTTCGACGGAGAGATTAAAAAAGGGGAAGAAGCAGAAGCTTGGTTGCTTAGTTTAAAGAAGTACTTCAGAGACCATGACTACTCTGAAAACTTGAAGGCTCGAATAGCCATCTTCAACCTAAAAGGAAAGGCTTCCATTTGGAAAGAAGGCCTTAGGAATGTGAAAGGAATCCATGAGAAGGACTTTTCATGGAAACAATTTAAGAAACACTTCAAGAAGAAGCGTAGTTCGGTATTCAAGAAGAAGGGGTTTAAATCCTCAATATTTAAGAAATATGGGAAGGACTCTAGGATGATCCTTCCTACTAGAAGTGTGAATCAACAAAATTTCCCCTCCCAAAGTGGAAATAAACCTTTTGAAGCAACCCCGGGAAAGACTGATAACCCAAAGAGAAAACCCTTGAAATGTTGGGGTTGTGTAGAAGAACATATGTTGAGGAGTTGTCCACGCGGACAATAGGATAGTGGGGGAGCCTACAACATCCATCAAGATACCATGGTCAATGATGTGGCTAGGAGCATGCCACAGATTTATGCATCCCTGGATAATAACCAAGCCAACCACCAAGATTCAGTGGTGGAGATGGAAGGTATGATCGCCAACCGTCTAGTTTCTATTTTAATTGACCCTGGTTCTAATAGTTATGTGGCCCCTTATATTGTTGATAAGTGTAAACTACATCCAGTTAGACATGTTAAGCCATGGTTGGTACAACTATCCAATGGAACCAAAAGAAAAGTAGCATAGGTCATAATAACTTGCCAATTCATCATGAATGGATTGTCGACCCAAGCAACCCTTAACATACTTCCCCTAGGATCTTATGACTTGTTGATTGGTATAGATTGGTTAGCTGCTTATAAAACTAAGTTGGATTATTACCATAAAACTTTAGAATGTGTAAATGAATAAGAGGGAAATATGACCCTCCAAGGGATTCAGAAACCTATCTCGGTGAGACAAATATCAACCCTTCAAATGAAAAAGTATTATAGAAAGGGATGTCCTCTATATGCAATATAGGTGTTGGAATCTATTGAGGATAACAAACCGAACCTAGAGGACCACCCCATATTAAGAGAGTATAGAGACGTGTTTCCAGAAGAGGTATCAGGTCTACCTCCGAGAAGATACATTGACTTCTTGATAGAACTTGCACTAGGATCAGTGCCAGTGTCCAGGACACCCTATAGGATGAGTACACCTGAGCTAGTTAAGCTCAAGCTACAGCTAAAGGAAATGATGGACAAAGGCTACATCTAGCCCAGTCTTTCTCCATGGGGAGCACCAACCTTGTTTGTGAAAAAGAAAGATGGCACGCTCCGACTATGCATAGATTATAGAGAACTCAATAAGATAACCATAAAGAACAAGTACCCCTTACCAAGAATCGATGACTTGTTCGACCAATTAAGGGGTGCTTCCATTTTCTCAAAGATTGAATTGAGGTCTGGATACCATCAAGTCTGAATCAAGGATGAAGACATCCAAAAAACAACCTTCAGGACAAGGTATGGTCACTATGAATTTGTGGTGGTGCCATTTGGACTAACCAATGCCCCCACCACTTTTATGCGCTTGATGAACAATGTACTCAGCAAATTCCTAGATAGATTTGTATTGGTTTTCATTGATGATATCTTAATCTACTCCAAGAATAGAGAAGAGCATGAATACCATTTTAGACTTGTACTTCAATTACTAAGAGAGCATCATCTTTATGCTAAGCTTAGCAAGTGTGACTTTTTCCAGAAGCAAGTGCATTACTTGGGCCATGTCATTTCTGAAGAAGGGGTGGCAGTAGACCCTGACAAGATCATATCTATTATGGAATGGTCTACACCAAAGGATGTATCTGATATCAAATCCTTTATGGGCTTATCAGGATATTATAGAAGGTTCATAAAAGGATTTTCCAAGATTGGTTGTCCAATCACTGCCCTCCAAAAAAAAGGGGGTTAAATTCACTTGGACATCAGAATGTGAAAAAATATTTCAGGAACTGAAATACCTTCTAACCCATGCACCTGTGCTGAAGATTGCAGACCCTAATAATTAATTCCTCATGTGTATAGATGCCTGCAAGGAAAGTCTTAGAGGAGTCCTTATGCAAGAGGGACGTGCAAATTTCTACACATCCAGGAAATTGAATGAACATGAAATAAATTATGTGACCCATGATCTAGAGTTGTCTGCCATAGTGCATGCTTTAAAAATGTGGAGGCATTACCTCCTGGGTAGGATATTTGTACTTATGATAGACCACTTGTTATCAGACAAATCAGTAGGTGCAGACACTAACAGATATCCCTAGATCCACCTGGATCTAGAACAAAATAGGACATGACACAACTCTTTCCCTAAGTTGTAGTCATTGAATATACCAATAAGGAGGAACGAGTGGCATACATTTATTTCGCTTCCTTAGGTATCTATTGTTCCCACTTCACTCTGGTGCTCTTGTGACGTCAGGTCCAAGACAACACAAACCAACCAAAGTGAAGATGGAAAAGTATATTCAATGTCAACTTACGCATATGATCAAGGAGTTATGTTATAAAATAAGAGTGATTTTATGGGAAAGGGACATGCCGTTGTATTATATTAAATGAAAGTAGAAGATACAACCTGCTCTCCTTGATGTCACAAGCTTCCTTTCAGTGACCCTTGGTTCCAACACACACGCTTTCTCTTCACTTGCATGAAGAAGATCCAATTCTTCTTGATAGACCAAATAGAGTCTTGAAGCTTCTGTCCAAGCAGGGTTCTTCACACAATTCTTTGACCAATTCTTCATTCAATCTTGCTTAACCTTTTCCATGAGAAACCTTTCAATATATAGGAGAAGGAGGGATGGTTACATGGATGAGGATGATCCCACCAAATCTGAGAAGTCAGTAGGATGCCAACCATGTGAATGCCAACTCATTTTCTAGAAGATCCCCTTCTAGAACCTTCGTGGCCTCTTCTCCTTTCCAAGATTAAAAATAGGTCCGCACCCTATCTATGGAGTAGACTGTGAATAGTTCGCACCCTAAGTGTGGGTGGACTGCGAGAATGAGGGATTCTTGCACCCTGTAACATAGGCAGCCTGCGAACTCATCTTAAAAATGTGTTTTTTGGAAGAAGAGAGCAATCATCTTTCTTAGGCAAAAAGTCCTTGTGGGAGCCTGAACACATCACCTATAGAGACACCACCAAAGTGACAAAAATCATGTGTAATAGAATTCCCCTCAAAGTATGAGGCTGGAATCTGTGATGGCCGAAATACTTTGTAAATTGCGTGTGTGTGTCAGAAACTAGGAGCATACCTAATCGAAAACCTGTAAGCAATCAAGCATCTGCAGAATATAATACCAGTTCTGAGGTAGGCATTCCCATGTTCAAATCACAAATGAATGGAATCACAAATGTAATTCATGGCCATCAATTATACACCGTGGATCCATGCCATCAAAAATGCTACATAGCCACCAGGAATACACTGTGGATCTATGTGAGAAGACTTGAATTAAGACGACATAGCCACATGACATACAAAGTGGATCTATGCACCAACACAAATCATACATACTCCATCGCAGCCTGGATATAGAAGATGAGACCCAGGGTCTTCAATCTCGTCACCTAAAAGTACGAATCTAGCCATGCGATTACATGTGTTGAAGTCGAACATGATAGAAACCACTTGATTACCGGTCATTGATGAAAACCGTTAACAAGTGAGAGGAAAATCATCATTAATTTCAATGACTCCCAAGGTATCGAAGTACAATCCGAACGAATGTGAATGAATGAGCTGAAGTCGAGCACTCGGCAGAATCTCTTGATCAAGGATCAATGATGTGAAACCCCTATCGAAAGCGAAGAGACCTGCCATTAAGGCATGCAGGTTCCAAGGTACTAAATGATTTCTAAGTCTCATTTTTGGATAATGAGTTGGATTCGACGAAACAAGAATCGTCATAGGAGGGCCTTGATGTATCCCCCATCAATGACACGAAATAAGTAATAGATTTTGAAGATGAGACAAAGTATGAATACGAGTCGAAATGGACACAGGGAAGGTTGTCATAGTAAGAATGGACAACTGCAGATGGCCAACTCAATAGAGGGTTCGTGTGAACTTCTCTTGAAAATATGAACGACACGACCAAAGACTTGGTAGCACTGACTCAAAGACGACCCAAGATATGACCTTGTAGCAAGTCGAACGAGAGACAAATGGATTTCCCAACCCGGATTCAAATGATGAATAGGGGGTGTCATGTTCAAGAGCGGCGCTTACTAACATTAATATGAATAAGAAAACACATCCCTTTCCCAAAATTTCCCCCACCATTTCTGGCAAGTATCTCTTTATTTTTACGCAAGCTTGAGGAGGATAACATATGCTTGTTGATGTAAGCTCATCATTCGGATGAGTCCCTCGAAGTATATTTAACGAACCCTAGGAAGGAGTGGTTCGGTCCCATTACGGGTCTATCGATGTTTGTTTAACGAGTCCAAGGATAGAAAACTCGGGAGTTTTTCATGTTTTGAGAGTCTGAAAAACACTTAAAGAGAACTCTCCCAGTTTCTTTTTCGTAAATAAGTCCAACGAGACTAAAAAAGTGATAAACTATCGCCCGTCGAACGTTTTTTTCAGATACTTTAACGAGCGTGAAGAGAACAAGATTGCTCGGCAATCTTTTCGTTTTTATGGAGTGTGAAAAGAGCTTAAAGGATACTCTCTTAGGTTCTTCGTTTTCGTGTTACCATACAAGTACGAAAAGATGAGAAAAAGTATACTCAGTTACGTTCTCATATATTTTCGAGCACGAGAACGAACGAAGACTGAGCTCGAGGTTTTTCTAAAAACCCTAAAAAGTAGTCGTACATGCGACAAAAGAAAAAACACCCATACTCCTTCGTTTGGACTTCAAAGTTGCTATATCTACAAAAAACCACACTCATAGGGTTATTAGGGCATTAGGTTTTATAGACAAAATAATGTAAAAAATCAACAAAAATGGTAAAAAGTGAATAAATATGGGTAAAAAGGGCTTTTACCATTTCATTGTAATTTTTCCAAAAAATTTGCCCAACACACCTCATTTTCCCCCAAATTTCTTTGCTCGATTGTGTGAGGCACAAGAGACCATTCGGCGAACCATTTCCACCAACGAGGGAAGCTTTTGATCCTTTAACTTTTCCATGGTTCATTTTTTGTTTTTATTGGCAATTTCTTGGGTTCTAAGTCCATTTTAGGGCCCCACTATGCGTTCGAGAATTCTCGCAGGCGGGCTTTGCAGGACCTGCGAGAATCTAGGATTCTCGCAAGTGGCCTTTGGGGCACCTGTGAGAATCTCGCACTGTGCCAAAGGCTCACCTGCGAGGGCCGAAACTTAGATTTTAAAGTTAAGTTTTGCCCAATAAAAATCATGCAAAAGTTTGGAACAAGTTGCTAACTCTTCTTTCATGGATCTTGTGCAGGTGTTTGACCATCACAATGTTGGAGTGGCGAGAAAGAGAACATGAGGAAGATGATGTTATTGCCAGGAATGACCCAGGTACAGTCGCGCCCTCCAGGACTGTGGGCTTTTGAAATTCTTCAGGATTTCGGGCATGAGAGCCTAACTCAGATTGTTGGAATACTTGGTCGATATGTGGGACGTGGACCAACAGTTATTCCACGTGGGAGTCCATACATTGACCCTAGATATCGAGGATATCTATTTTATAATAGGGTTATCACGGTGTGGGTACCACACTAGCTTGACTAATGGCCGAGGCGACAGACTACCTATGAGTGAGTATTGTCACCAGTACTATGTTCCCGAGGCAGAAAGAAGCAAGGGTAAGGTTGTTATTTTGGGGGTCCAAGACTTGACGTTGCGAACCATCTTGTTCACTATAGAACGCATGGCCGGGAGCGCAGATCCACACATGGCTCTCCATAGCTACTTCCAATACTCCATAGTGTGCATAGAGCCTCGGGTCTTCAACTGGTCGGATGTAGTTCTCCACAGTATGAAGAGGTAATTGATGAAGTGCAGGAGGGGTAACTTGAAGCAGTTTGGGTACGGATCACTTTTGGTGTCCTTCTTCCTCGAGAGGGTCCCACTGCTGAGACTACAGGTTGGTTGGGGTTTACCGGCCCCACAGGATCCGAGGATGCTGAGGTGGTGCAACCTCATGGCTCGACATGTAGCAGGGCCCATCATCAAGTATAATGATTCATTTTTCGACTGGTTGCGACCCCAGATGCTGATGATTGATGACTACACATATGCTGGTTTGGATTTCCAAGGGGATCCGGATTTGGCCCTGCCTGAGGATGCTCAATGGGGTGATCTAGGTAAGAAGTACACATTTTTTTATTTTTAAATGTTTTTGTAATTTTTATCATATGAAATGTTTTTGTGTTTACCCAAGAACTAATCAAAAAATATATTTTTGATGACACAGATGTGGGGCCATATTGACCTCCAGGAACGTCTCCTATTCTATGGTGAGGAGAGGTGGCTCCAATGGCGAGATGGGATGCCGAAGACTACGAGGCAGTGGAGAAGAACTTGGAGGGGTTGACTGTTGACATCCCAGATATGGCTATTGGGGAGATCCCTAGATGTTACCAGCGCCATACTGTGGGCATGTTAGAGTCTATCATTTGATTGCTTCGTAGAGTAGCTTGAGCAGTTGTGTGTTATCATGAGCATCATTTGTGACGCTATTTTGTAGAAGCCATGGGCTTCGTATTTTTGAGATTTTGCTCCTTGGACGGAAACTTTTTGTAAACACTTTTGATCGTTATATACATATATACGGCTCTTACCGGCTTATCTTGTGTTGTGTTATACATGTAATGTGTGATTGGTTTATAAATGGCCCAAATGTCTATCTAACACATAGTTATCTAATGCATCAGTCAATGTATTTAGACATCTAGGAATGTGTTGATACTCAATATAATCAAAATAACGTTCCAAGAGGCAAATTCGTAAATATACTCGTAATAAAGTAGGACTTCGAATAGCATAGACATTACTTAGCTGTAGTACTACTAGCTACGAATCGAGTTGTATAACTAGGTGGCGGATACCAAGCGAAATAGCATCAATCAATAATTCGATGACGACGTTATATTCTGCAATATTATTGGTCGCACGACCAAGGCACACACCTTGCAGACTAATAAGTTCATTTGTAGGTGCGTAAATTGCCCACGCAGTAGAAGCAAGGTTATGAGTACTACGGCTAGCGCAATCGACGAAGCCAATTTGGGGTAGCGAAGACTCCAACATCTGGAAACCAAGCACAATGTAACATAAGCGGTCGGGGGCAGAGACCAAATAACGAAAAATCATACTACAGTAACACACAAAAAGTATGATACAATAAAATACAAGCACTTATGCACAAGTGATCTTAGGCATAGTACTTCTTTAAGTACAACCCATTTTTGGGTTCACTCAAAGGGATACCGTCATAGTCTACCAACTCATAAGCTCATTTCTCCAAAACTCATATGACAATATAATGACCTCACCACATAGATTCAAATTTTCCATCTCCTAGCATATCCTGATCTTGTTCGTAAAGAAGAACCAGATCACCTTCGGAGAAAACCCGTGGCCTAACATGTTTGTCATATTGGGCTTTGACGCATTTCTTCTAGGCTTCTATAACCAGGGTGGCATCGCGACGGGTTTCGTCTAATTGCATGAGATACAACAGACGTTCTTCTTCGGCAGAAGTGTTTGGGAGAAGTTTGACGGCTAGTTTTAGGGAGGGTATCTCACATTCAATCGACACGATGGCTTCTAGACCATAAACTAACTGGAATGGTGTAAACCCGGTAGCAGACTTAACGGATGTCCGGTAAGCCCACAACGTTGAAAACAACATCATGTGCCAACTTTTTTTGTGAATCCCTATCATTCGTTGAAGCATGGTAATGAGGACCTTGTTTATTGCTTCAATTTGGCCATTGGCTTGTGGGTAATAGGGTGTTGAGTTTTCATGGCGAAGACCCAACTTTTCAGTGAGTTCGGACATCATGAAGTTTCTAAAGTGGCTACCGTGATCAGTAACGATAGCCTGAGGAACACCAAAACGAGCAATGATGTGATTGAATATGAATAATGTTACAGTCCTTCTGGTATTGTCGAATGTTGGCATCACCTCGGCCTATTTCGTAAAATAATCTACGACTACAATAATGTATCCATGCCCCCCGGCCGAGTGATGGTGACATGTCATGAAATCGATACCCCATTTCACAAAAGGACCAACAGAGACCACAGGGTGTAGAGGAGCAGGGTGTGATCATATTTTATTGTTGTAGGTTTGGCAAGCGTGGAATTTTTGAATGGTGATTATACAGTCGTTGAATAAAGAGGGCCAAAAATACCCTACTCATAAGATATTCTGGGCAGTAGCATACCCAAACATGTGACCACCACAAGTTCTAGAATGGCAGTCATTGAGGGCTTTCTCGGCTTCATCAAACGTGAGGCAGCGTCGAAAAGCGGAGTCGATCCCACGATGATAAATAGTATCACCTAGGATAATATACTGACAGGCTTGGTAGCGTATTCGACGGCGGTCAGTGCTAGACAAATTGGGCCGGAAAGTCTGGGTCTGGAGATATATGATGATATCTCCATACCAAAGGTCATCGGAACTAATCAGGAAAAGGGATTCATCGGGTAATGAATCGGCTGCTACATTTTCTGTCTCAGAGTAGGGAAGGTCGCATATCAGCTCGGAAAACACCAAGGAATTCTTGGACTTAGTGCGTTCGAATTCTAAGTCAAACTCCTGGAGTATTACGATCCATTTGGATTATTTTCCCCCTAGAAATTGGCGTGTAAGAATGTGTTCCATAGGGTTGCATTTAGAAATTACCGTAGTCTTGCGAGAGAGGATATAGTGCCGGAAACGTTGAACAGCTTGGACGGCTGCCAAGGCCAATTTTTCAACATGTAAATACTTGGTTTCGGTAGTCGTGAGACTCTGACTCAAGTAATAAATGACATTTTTGCAATGAGAATCATCTTCCTGGACGAGAACCATAGCGATGGTATAGTCTGAGGCTGCGAGGTAAAGGAAATAATCCCGACTGTAATCAGGTGGGAAGAGTAGTGGGGCATGTGTCAAAGACAGTTTCAAGGCTTCAAAAGCTTTGTTGGTAGTGGTATCCAAAATGAACTCAGAACCTTTCTTGAGCAGTTGCATAAATCCAAGAGTTAGCTCAGCATAGTTTGGGATGAAACGACGGAGAAAGTTTGCCTTCCCTTGCAAACTTTGTAACTGTAGAAGTGAGGAAGGAGGAGGGAGATTGAGAATCGCCTCGACCTTCAAAGGATCTACCCTGATCCCTTGACATGAAATGATAAAGCCTAGAAGTCAGCCGGATTCTATGCAGAAAAGACATTTGTGGGGATTCAAGAGTATATGGTAAAACCGACATCAAAGGAAAATGGCGCGGAGGTGTATTGGATGATCTACACGGCACATGGAATGAGTGGGTAAGTCATCAAGATATGGCTACACAATGTTCTTGATATCATGGAAGGCGTAAGACATAGCACGCTGAAAAGTTGCGTCGACATTCTTTAAACCGAAAGGAAGTTTCTGATAGGCAAAAGTGCCCCAAGGACAAATAAAAGCGATCTTGTGTTGGTCCGCGAGAATGATATTGATTTGATTATATCCGAATAAACCATCCATCAGAGAGAAGATTTCACTTCTGGCACAATCGTCGATGATCTGGTCAACGAAGGGGGTAGGAAAGTTGTCTTTAGGACAAGCTTTGTTAATGTCCCTATAATCAATGCACACACGGATTGTGCCTCGTTTCTTGTCGATCAGGACAAGATTGGAAACCCAGTCAGTTAGAGCCACAGGGTAAATAAAGCCCGCTTTGAGAAGTTTCTCAACTTCAAGCTTGATAGCAGTTCCTTTACGTGGGTGGACCGGACGAATACACTGCCGGACGGGTTTAGCATCGGGGTATGTCTTAATCTCATGTATCACAATGTCGGGATCAATACCCGGCATTTATTCATAGCTCCAAGCGAAGACGTCACAAAATTCTTGGAAAAGAGACTTGTAGGTGACGAATTCGTCATGGGAACACGAAGCTTCAATATGCACATTTTCGAAAATTCCAGGTTTTATGGATATGTCGAGGGGGATGGTGGGTGAGATATTGCTTAAGTTTCCTTCGTAGAACAAATCATGTGTGGACTCAGGAACGGTAGAAATGACGACAACGGTCGACGGGGTCGAGATTCGTTGGCAGGGATGATTTTAAGGATGGATTTTATTTTTTAAATGTGGAAACCTTGGCAAATATTATTAATCCTTCATATGCCAACTATAAATGATTGGCGGTATTTTTGTAAAAATATTCAAATTTCTAAGGATTTTATATAGTTTTTATAAAATTTTGGCGATTGTTAAGGTAAAATAATTTTATCCTATAGAATTTGGGCGAATCATTTTTAAAATACTGAATCTCATTTTTGGAAAAACCATGGAAAATTAGCCCATGAGCGAAATTTAGCCCCTAAAATCATCCCTGGCCATTGGTAACCCTCGATAGTGTGTTGTTCCAGGAAGAGGATGGAATGATGATGTCCATCGTCCCAAGGGGTAACTTCCATGGACATAACAGACATAATCATCTCGTCCATGGGAAAAATGATGCGGAAAGGGTCTGGAGATAAATCACCAAGAGAGGGGGTAGCAGGGGTTGTTGATTGAATGGCTTGATAAGCGGATTCGATCGGACTCAAAGGCATTTCGTCGCCATAACGAATATGATCACCAGGGTTGGGTACCATCCATGGGTCGTAAGATGCAAGGGTTCCATGAACAGAGGTGGAGATCATGTTGATCGAGGCGACAAACAGATGTGGGACATCGGGTGGTGGTATGGGGAAAGTACCCATTAACGAGGAATCTTTAATAAGACCCACACCGATGTTGTCGTATCCATGGGGGGTTTTTTCAATGAACGGTACATTGTCGGTATGTGTATCGGAGTGGAAGAAGGCTAATTGGTTGACGGTCACTACTTTTCCTTGATGTGGGAAACGCATGACACGGAAAAGAGTCGACACAACCGCACGCATGGAATCAATCCAGCTACGGCCAAGTAGAAGGTTGTAATCGAGAGGAGCGTCAAAGAACTCCACTTCAACTTGGACCGTTTTGCCTTCTAACGTAATAGGCAACAAAGGGAGGACACTGTAAGGCTTAAAACCAAATCCATTGAAGGATTTGAGTGTGTTGTGGGATTCAGTCAAAGGAGGAGAGTCGATGGCTTTCCAACAGGTAATAGGCATGACACACGTCGAGGTACCCTCATCGATAACTGTCCTACAAATGTTTTTGTCGGAGACAATAACTTGTATTTGGAATGGGAGTTGAGGGGGTAACCTTGGAATGTGATCTTCCAAGTCAAAAATTATTAAATTCGTATCCGTAGCGTCAATTCCACCGATAGCTTTCAATAGTGCCTTATGTTGTATAGGAAAACTTTGAAGGACTTCGAGGGCTGACATCGCGGATGGTGCTTAGGCCAGATCTTCAACAATACTGTAGTTCTGGGTAGCACGTGCATGAGGATTGAAAGTTGATTTCTGAATGACACCCTTTGGAGGAGGGCGAAGAACTGTGTCTAGGCTCGATCGTTTGATATGAAGAGGACCATTGGCAGGTGGAGTCGTGGGAGATTGTTGGACCACCAAAGAAGGTATTACATCGACCTTCTCTTTGGAGGAAGAATAATCTTTGGCTCGAGTGGTAAGTGTGATGTCATTCTTCTTTGAATCACATATACACATTAAGACATAGGATGTATTGGAGGGGGAAGGTTGGTCATGAATGACCAATTGGGCATGTTGTTGAGAAGGGAAGGGTTGTGACAATATGGTCGGTGTGGGGGGTTTTGTGGTCCCTTGAAGGAACTTAGTAACCTCGGCTCATCATGGACAATCCTTAGTGTAGTGATCATCACCACAGATAAGACAAGGGTATTAGGGTTTGCGCTTATCCCTATCATCAACAGGTGGTGTTTTGGTTTTCTCAATTTGTGGATTATTTTTATCCTCCTTGGTCTTACCCTTTCCCTTTTTGGATTTATTTTTGTCGGTGGGGGTAGATTGAACAGAATTTACCTTAGAAGTCTTGCCAGTGGGAGGGGTAGGAGACAGAGCATTTTGAACATTAGAAGAAATGGGTTTGGGGTTGTTGCTAGAGGTCTAGATGGAATGCGGTTGGGAATGGAAAGTGGCAATCACACCATCAGCTGCATGGGAAGCAGCGGGAGTGGTTGAAGTAGCAGAAGTAGAAGGACGAGGTGCATCAGGGAGTAAGTTGTAGAGAGTACTCGTTTGTGAGTAAACGAGGTCTAGGTATTGGGCACGACTGATTGTCTGTTCTTCGGTGACAACTCCACCCATGGCAATGTCACGAGTGATGTCGTTAACGAATGATTTCGTGAACCACTCTGCCAACAACTGATCGGGAAGTTCGAGTTTGATGAGACGTCCCCTCCATTGCCACTCATGAATGTGATCAGAGATATGAGTGGCCTTAGTTTGTTTGAAAGAACTCAAAATATCGGTTCCCATTTCGTAGTGAATCGATAACTGGTAGTGGGTGAGGAAATCCATAGCAAGGGTGTTGAAGTCGGTGAAGAAGCCTTGTGGTAATTCTATATACCACTTCACGGCAGAACCTGTGAGGGTTCGCTAAAAAAGACGTAAACGAATAGAGTCATCCATCAAGGATTTGGATGAACACCAAAGGTGAAAAATCATTACATGATTGTCCGGGTCCTCTCCCGGTTTGCCATCGAATTTAGGGATGTCGGATGGTAGTTTGGCCGGTATGGTGGGCCATTGAGGAGAGTGACGGATTGGATCATTTAAAATCCTTGACAAATCTGGGAGGTCCAGAGTGGCTAAGAAAGGTAACTGTTTATTCACATGCAGGTACTGGAGACTTTGGGGAGGGAGTCCCGTCGGTAAACCAGTGGGACCATAAGCAGTCTGCATATAATGAGAAGATCCGGGCAGATTCGGTTGTTGGTGTGGAAGCAAGTAATTCATAGGGTTTTACCCTTGTACAGGGGAGTGGGGTTGAGCATTTGAGCCCCAAATAGGAATAGACATACCTGGATAGGGTTGGCTTGTACTAGGGGGTATGACGGAGCTAGCTTGAGGTGGTTTCCCCCAAGTCGATTGAGAATTATGTTGTATAAGATGATTCCAATACTGGGTCAAGGATGGAGGTATGTTTTGTCCATAGGGTGGGGTCGGTGGGGGTTTCCCTTCAATCAGGGGTTGCGTCCCGGTTGGGATTTGTCCTGCAAAAGGGGGTTGAGTTTGGCCTCCTTGCTGAAATTGTCCACCAACAGGAATCTGGTAATTAGGTGTGAAAGACAGGATGGTGCCACTAGGATCAGTGCCTCCGATAGAGGATGGAAGAGGTCCTCTGAAAGGGGGTGGAGGAAGTGTCGGACTGAAACCAGGAAGATGGTGCCCAGAAGGAGTGGAACCGCCAGGAGTCCCGGATGAGATTTGTGTAGGAGCAGGAATAGAAGCATTCAACGCATGATATATGGGTGGAAGTGGTGGGGTGTTTATGGGCAAAAGTGGTGTGCCAATGGGGGCTTGGCCAGTTGTTGTAATTATGGTGTGAGGATTTGTAGTATCCGGGACCATTATGTAATGGACCGTTTGTAGAGGGAGAGTCAAGATGTGGTCAGCTGGTGGAGTGTCTGTACCAGGAAAATAATATGCAGTAGTAAAAGGTATTATGCCTGGATTAGATGTTTCAGGTAGCTCAAGTGCGACAATGATATCAACACCTGCTACTGAGCCAAAGAGATCCCGTCTAAAAATGCCAGTAGTCCAAAAAGGATCTTGACCCTCAAGTCCTATGAAAGGTCCGGTTGGTGATCCAGAAGACTGAACAACTAGATCTCCGGAAGAATTCACTCAAATAATATGTCTCTCAGAGTCGGTAGGAAGTCGGAAGTCCTCTCGAGAATTGGTAATTCGGAACTGTTCTAGAGAGTCAGTTCTTTCCACTTGTGGAGTGGCGACGTCTTGGACTTCACTCTATTGAGGAGAGCCCTCCAGTGAGTTGGTAGGCAAGGGTTGAGAACCTTCTAGATCTTCTGGGGGTAGGCCTTGCATTCTACGTGAATGACGTGGAGGGTCAATTGTGATCGAGTTGGAATCTTATGAAAGAAATTCTATGGCCAACTTGGGTAAACAAATAGCATGCGCTAGTAAAATCTAGGAAGCAAAACCAAGCAAAAAAGACCTTCCAATTCTGAAGTCACTAGTTAGTGATGAAATCCAACGTCACAATGACGAGACAAGAAGGGGTTGGGCTAGGGTGGAAAAGTTACGTTGATGACCTGCTTAACGGACTTACACCCTGGTGCAAGCTCCCACACATAAACTGTGGGTATACCCTCCAAGGAGCCTGAGTGAGTTTGGCCAACGTCAATTCCAGGTACCGTGAAGACTTTCCCCTTCACAGTCACCTTGTGTAAGACCCTAAGAAGGTAGGCTACTAAGGTTACCACCAATAACAATAATGCCTAGGGGAACAGTCGACAGTCTAATCCACACGCAAGGGCAGGGTATCTAGCCCGAAATCAGCTTGAGAGGCTTCCACTCATCATTGTGGGTATACCTTCAAGTGACCCACGTAATACGTGCAATCTCTACACCGATATCAACAAAGCAGGGTGAGTAACTTTGTCAATCTCAATGCGACCTCCGGTTTGACCCTTATGTGAGAAGGGCTTCCCAGGACAAAATGATGCAAATGGAATTTGACACTCCTTATCACAAGATACTATTGTGTGTTTTGTTCTTTGGAGAGTATGTCTCACTGCCTATTCCAACGCTCTAGCCTAGCTAATGTTGGTGTAAAAGAGTCCTAGAAAAAATTACTAGTTGGATTTTAAAATTGTGCAATGTTATTAAAGGCTATTGTTACTCAAAAGGAGATGGAAATGAAACCGATGTTGTGTGAGACTTTGACCCAAAAATGCATAAATAGGAATGAATGATACAAATTTTTTGTTCAATGAATCCTATCTACAAGAGGGAAAGAGGAGTTTTCTGGAACAATACAAACTACGATGTATGATCTTCTTTGAAATGTAATATCAAACAACCATGAACAATGCAAAATCCCTATTCGTTCTTTTTCAGTACTTGAATGCCAATATTTTTGAAAAAAGTTGCTTAAAAAAGAAAATGTCTTTAATTTTTATTAGAAACCAAACAACAGGGGTGGAACTAAGAAAAAAAACAAGCAACCAACGAAAAACAAATACACAACAAACACCCAAACCAATCTTTCAATGAAGACAAAAATAACAAACTGACAAGACCAGTATCTTCAAATGCACATGGGTAACAATTTTCCAAGTAATAAGCAATTGAAAAGAACAATTGATCTCAACTTTTAAACCAATCAAAGGCTCCCAACCAAACAAGCACTCGGATTTAAAAACCAGAGATTATACCCTTGTTGCGAAAAGGTCAAGAGGCAAAAATTGAGAAAACATGATCGATAAGAGCTTAATCATTCACGAGATTTGAAGTAAAGAAACATTCAATCACTGGCCAGAGAAGTTCTTCCTAGACACACAAACAAATCTAGGCATCTGAGGACACAAAAGACTTCATCCAAAATTTTTGCAAGTGGGTTCGCAGGCTGGAAGTGTAGTACAGTGCGAGAATCAAGGATTCTCACAGGCTAGACACAGGCAGAATGTGAGAAGTTCGCACTGAACTTAACAACAAGGTGCAAAATTTAGTAGTTCTCGCAGGCTACAGAAGGGTGTAGTGCAAGAAGGTCTGTAATCAAGCAAATTTTGGAAAAAGGACAAAACTTCTGAGGGAACTTCTGGATCCAGGGAGTCTGTAAGGGTCTCCTCAAGACTCAAAGATTGATGGGAATGAAAAATGGTAGGTTAAGAGAAAATGGCCAAGAAAAAACCACCAAAAATGGGTTGCATCCCCAGTGGAGTCGCCAATTTTGTTATCGGACAAATCGTTAGGTGCGGACACTAACAGATCTCCCTAGATCCACCTGGATCTAGAACAAAATAGGACAGGACATGACTCTTTCCCTAATTTTTAGTCATTGAATCTACCAATAAGGAGGAACGAGTGGTGTACCTTTATATCGCTTCCTTAGGTCTCTGGTGTTCCCGCTTCGCTCTAGTGCCCTTGTGACGTCAGGTCCAAGACAACACAAACCAACCAAAGTGAAGATGGAAAAGTATATTCAATGTCAACTTACGCATATGATCAAGGAGTTATGCTATAAAATAAGAGTGATTTTATGGGAAAGGGACATGTCTCTATATTATATTAAATGAAAGTAGAAGATACAACCTGATCACCTTGATGTCGCAAGCTTCCTTTCATTGACCCTTGGTTCCAACACACACACTTGCTCTGCACTTGCATGAAGAAGACCCAATTCTTCTTGATAGACCAAATAGAGTCTCCAATCTTCTGTCCAAGTAGGGTTCTTCACACAATTCTTTCACCAATTCTTCATTCAATCTTGCTTAACCTTTTCCATGAGAAACCTTTCAATATATAGGAGAAGGAGGGATTGTTACATGGATGAGGATGATCCCACCAAATCTGAGAAGTCAGTAGGATGCCAACCATGCGAATGCCAACTCATTTTCTAGAAGATCCCCTTCTAGAACCTTCGTGACCTCTTCTCCTTTCCAAGCTTAAAAACAGGTTCACACCCTATCTATGGAGCAGACTGTGAACAGTTCACACCCTAAGTGTGGGTGGCCTGCAAGAATGAGGGATTCTTGCACCCTGTAACATAGGTAGCCTGCGAACTCATCTTAAAAATGTGTTTTTTGGAAGAAGAGAGCAGTCATCTTTCTCAGGAAAAAAGTCATTGTGGGAGCCTGAACACATCACTTGTAGAGACACCACCAGAGTGACCAAAATCATGTGTAACACCACTGTGGGTTGAGGCACCTATTTGATCAACCAAAACTCAATGCTAGACAAGCTAGGTGGATGGCTCTCCTTAGTGAGTTCTATTTTGAAATCAAACACATCAAAGGGAAGGAAAATAGGGTGGTTGATGCCCTTAGAAAAAGTGTGAAAACGATTCACCTGGAAGCAGTAAGCACCTATGAAACGGATGTCAGGGAAATAATCATGAATGCACAAGAAACATATGCATTCTTCAAGACTGTGACCTCATACCTAAGGAAAGAGCCTACAGGTCTAAAGTATGAACGTTATCAGATGCTCGATGAAGGCCTGCTGACATACATAAACAAATTGTATATTCCAAGATGTGACGACTTGAAGAGGTTCATAATGGATGAACTACACAAGAGACCATATATTAGTCACCCAGGATATCAAAAAATGATCATGGCCACTAGGAAACAATTCTATTGGCCTAGAATGAAAAAGGACATAACCAACTATCTAGCTAAGTGCCTAGAATGCCAGCAAGTTAAGGCAGATCATCGACACCCAGCAGGGTTGTTACATCTTCTACCAATTCCAGAATGGAAATGGGAAACCATTTCCATGGATTTCATCACCGGATTACCAAGATAGACTAAGAAGAATGATTCCATCATGGTAGTGGTCGACAAATTGAGCAAATCTGATCACTTCGTTCCTATCAAGTCGACTTGCAAGGCAATAGATATTGCCAACATCTTCATGAAGGAGATATTCAGACTCCATGGCATGCCTAGAGAGATTGTATCTGATAGAGACACAAAATTCACTTCAATCTTTTGGAAATACTTGATGGCTGGTCTTGAGACTAAATTGTTGTTTAGCACAACCTATCACCCCCAAACTGATGGACAAACAGAAAGAGTAAACCAAATATTAGAATACATGTTAAGGATGCATGCAATGTATCATCCTAAGAAGTGGGAATACTACCTGCAATTGGTAGAATTTTCTTACAACAACGGTTATCAAGAGTCACTAAAGATGATCCCTTTTGAAGCCCTCTATGGTTGATAGTGCAAGATTCCAATCAGCTGGATTAATCCAATGGATAGAATTACAATCGGACTGGACATGCTGAAATAAATGTAGAAACAAGTGATTAAGATAAAACAAAATATGAAAAATTCTTAGGATAGATAGAAGAGCTACGTCGACCGAAAGAGAACCCCCAGAGAGTTCAAGACATGAGACCATGACTATCTCAGAGTTAGACCTAGTAAGATTTCCCTGAGAATGGGAGCTTGTGCCAAGATGGCACCTCAGTATTGTGGACCCTTTAAATTCTTAGATAGAGTGGGACCTGTAGCCTATAGGCTAGCACTCCCTCCCACAGTAAAGGCACATAATGTTTTCCATGTTTCATTATTGAAGAAATATGTACATGATTCTAATCATATAATTGACTAGACTATGATCCAGGTAGAGCCGGAGGGAGAATTCCTATCGAAAACTCAATGCATACTAGACAGGAAGGAAACCTCACTCAGGAACCGAACCATTGCATAGGTCAAGGTGCAGTGGAAACACTTTGGCCCAGATGAGGCTACGTGGGAAATGGGAGATGCCATGAGAAAGGCATATCCAATTTTGTTTACTTCTATATATACATAGCATGTTGACAGATAAAACATCGAGGACGATGTTCCTTTAAGGGGGAGGGAATTGTAACACCTTGTTTCCCCCAGTTTGTAAATATAACTATATTGGCGAAGAAACTATGGCAAACTCAAAGGTGTGAATGTTTGATTTGATGGACCTTTGTATAAAAGGTCGATGAATGTAAATTTCATTATTTTAATAGAAAATGGATACGTTTTGCATGACTGTTGGAAAGGGGATGTGCTAAGAGAGACCACGAATGCTATGGAAGAGATGGTGGAGGGGACCAAGAATGGTTTCATTAACCATCCGTTGGGAGGAGGACACGTGGCGCTTGATCTGTAACTCCAGGTATGGAGTACTTTGGAGGAAAAATGGCGTTGGAGTGTTTGAAACTCCTAGATGTTGAAGTCCCAAAGTGGATCACAACCGTCGATCACGAAAGGATGTGTGGTGATCAATCTGTAACTACGGATACATAGTACTTTGGAGGAAAAAGGCGTTGGAATGTTTGAAACTCTCGAACGTCGAAGTCTCGAAGTGGATCACAGTCGTTGATTGAGAAGGGACGTGTGGTGATCGATCTATAACTCCGGGTACAGAGTACTTCGAAGGAAAAAGGCGTTGGAATGTTTGAAACTCCCGAACGCCGAAGTCCCAAAGTGGATCACAGACGTCGATCGTGAAGGGAAGCATGGCACTCGATCTGTAACTACGGGTATGGAGTACTTCGGAGGAAAAAGGCGTTGGAATGTTTGAAACTCCTGAATGCCAAAGTCTCGAAGTGTATCACAGTCATCGATCGCAAAGGGACGTGTGGCGCTCGATCTGTAACTCTGGGTACGAAGTACTTCGGAGGAGAAAAGGCTTTGAAGTGTTCGAAACTCTCAAACGTCAAAGTCCTAAAGTGGATCAAAGTCGTCGATCACGAGGGACGCATGGCACTAGATCTATAACTCCAGGTACGGATTAATTCAGGGAGAAAAGGCTTTGGAGCGTTCGGAACTCCCGAACGTCGAAGTCCTGAAGTGAATCAGGGACGTCGAAATCCCTGAGAACACGTGGCATCGGATTGTGAACTTCGAAGATTTGCCACTCCGGAGGATTCGCGCGGTGGTTGTCTTGGCACCTGTTGTGTTAAGAACCAAAGACTAAATAAAAAAGCACCACAACAGATATACAAGAACAATATGCAAAATCTCTTTTATTACTATCAAACCCTTGAGGTAGGTCAACACCATACAATGGATCCTATTATGGAAGGGATCCTCTCCTGTTCACTTGCCTCTTTGAGGGGGCATCCTCCTATTGAGCTACCACTCCAAATACAATAATTCTCTTCATATCTCATTACATTACTTGAACCCGTTTATATAGTTATACCATCACCTAAGAACAATCTAGAGGAGGAATATTCTAGAAGTAGAACCTTCTAAGAAGTCCTCTTACATTTATTATATCTAACTACCCATTTACTATATCTAACTACCATAGTGGGCCTTATTTAATAATATAGTGGACCTAGTCCACTTTACATTGAATGGCCTCTACCATTATAACTATGGGCCCATAGTTATACTATTATAACATGTTGTCTTGGCTTCTGGTCATAGCCCGCGGTCATATGCAAGTATAGAGGGATGGAAGAACCCGAAGAACTTGGGAGAGGATTTTTTCCAGCTCTGAGCTCGGTTCGGAGCATGGAGATCGTGGTTGGAAAGCTCTGGAAGAGCAGAATGGAATAGAGACCCCGAATGAGGATGTTAATTTTCTTAAGAAGAACATAATTTTTACGCCCCACCATGGGTGTGTTACACGCATGGAGCAAGACCCATATTCCTTCTAGAAGTTAGCTGGTGTGGTGGATGCGTTGATAATGGATCAAAATGTGGTGATAGAGTGAGCTCACGTATGGACAAGTGGACACTGCTAGTCATGTGGTCTCTCGACACTCCATATCTGCAACCTAAGGGCTTCGAGATATCACCTCTTTAGTTATCCTACAAAATGGGGATAAGAGGGCCGAGTGAGGTCTTTATCCCAGAGTTGAAGAAACTGTTCCCCGGTTGGGACGTTTTTGGGCTAGACTTGGTTGGATTTTCTGGGGGATTTATTACAGGTTTCAACTCAAACCTCTCTCTATTAAATGTTTTTTTTGTGTTCTCAGGACTCTGTACATAGTAAGGAGTTGGGCCTTTCTCTTCCCATTCTTAAATTGTACAGTCCCTATGATGGTAAGGAAAAAATTTGGGACAACATATTTTCTTTGAAATGCTTGTAATCTAAAAAGATCATTGTAGGGGGATATCTTGATCTGACTGTAAGAAAAGAGGAAATATGGGGTCCTTTTTCTTGAGAATATAATCTAGCTAACCTTTTTATGGACAAATTTGAATTGGCAGGATGTGTGGACATCGATCCTATCCAACTCTGCCCTACCTGGAACAAAAACCAAGCATGCCATAATGGGGTTTCCAAAAGGCTTGATTGCTTCCTTATGCATCATGCTTTTCTCCAATGAATTGACCAGTATAGAACATGGGTAGGGAAAGTTTGATGCTCGAATCATTTCCCAATCTTTTTAGATATGGGTAAGATTATCCCGAAGTTGGGTGCCCCTTTCAAATACAACCCTTAAATGAGGAGTTTCAGGTGCTAGTTAGAGAGAATTGAAAACCTTTCGCAGCCTCCTCAGAAGTGCCAAATTGTGCATTATTATGTTACGTATGTTGTTAAAGGATAAAGTGGTTCAATGGGTAGGGAGCCACATAAGCTCAAGGGTCAGGCACTCAAAAAGGTTGAACAGGAATTGGAGGACCTCTATGCCAAGTAGGGAATGGGTGTTCTTTCTCAAGACTTGTTGGAAAGAAATCACATTTTGGAATAAAAAAATACCAAGGTTCTCCTAGACAATGAGAGGGAATGGTGGTT
Organism: Picea engelmannii; assembly: GCA_009831015.1. Lineage (NCBI taxonomy): Eukaryota > Viridiplantae > Streptophyta > Pinopsida > Pinales > Pinaceae > Picea > Picea engelmannii. The sequence continues at coordinate 246,708 of ML803327.1, read as the reverse complement.
AAAGAAATGAGTTATGTGGATCGATGTTAGCGATCAGAATACCAAGTTTTTTCCAAAATTTTGCAAATTTTAGAAAAGATAAAAATATTATTTGGGATTTGACTGACAGTGGGGGCGACAAGGCACGTGGGTTCTTAGATTTGACAAAGTTGGGTGTAAACCACTTTAAGAAAATATTTAAGGAGTCGAGACATTCTAACATGGGGGAATTGCTTAAGCTTGTGGCACTTATCTCACAACTCACCGATGAAGAAAAGAATGAAGCTCTCTTTAATCTGGTGTCCATAGAGGATTTCCTTCTCATTATCAACTTGTTTAAGAAAGCCAAGAGCCTTGGTCCAAACAGTTGGAGTTCTTTGTTGACTTTTTTGATGTGGCGGGTGTTGACCTTTTGCAAGTCATTGAGGATATTCTCGTGTTTGGTAAGATGTTGGGTAGATTTAATGCTACATTTTTAGCTCTAATTCATAAAGTGGTCTATCCAAATTCCTTTGACGAATTTAGGCCAATATCATTATGAAATATCTATATAAAATTATTGCCAATGTGATTGTAGTTAGGATAAAGTCGGTCTTGTCAAAGGTTATGTCTTTTGAACAATTTGGATTTCTTAAGGGAAGGTTCATTCATGAGGCCATTGACATGACCAAAGAAGGGGTGCATTCAATTAAGTTAGCTTGGTATCCTGCAACAATTATCAAAACTTATTTATCAAAGGCCTCTGACCGAGTTTTGTGGCTCTATCTTAGGTTACTTCTTTTGCAGGTGGGTTTTGTCCTTTCGTTGGTTAAATGTATTATGGGTTGTGTCACGTCATTCTTTTAAAATGTGCCATGAATAGAGATGTTGCTCTTATGTAGGTATTTGGCAATTCGGCCTTAACTACTGAATGAATGAATTGCAAGATTCAAGTCCACAATCTAGATCTCCTATAAGTTGCTCAATAACTAAAGGAGACTTCTCAATTGTTTCAATGGATCAACTTTACGCATGTGTTCATATAATTGAATGACTTTGCAGACTCCCTTTCCAAAGAGGCATTGCACCTAGAGAACAATAGATTTGTGATTGAAGAATTTTCAGAGGAACATTCAATATCTAAGATTGAATGTAATATTATTGGTCTTTGATAGTGTTTTCTACTATGTTGTGTTAGGAACATGATAAATCCTCTTTGTGTGACTGAATTTAGTAGAGGGCTTACAATATCTATTTTTTTGTTAGTGCATATGTATCCAATGGGTGTACCTAAGTTGTTATAGCTAAGAGTTTGTGTTTGTCTACAATAGTGAGATTGATGATCTTGATTACTTTTTGGATGCACCCGACGCCTAAGGAATGTACTCTCAGTTTTTCCTAAAATGGAAAATACAATTTTTTTTTCCTGGGAAAAAAAAAATAGGAAGTGCTTTGATACCATTTGTGGCGTTTCTTGTTAGTTGAAACAAAATTTTCATAGAAAAAGAGATGGAATATAGTTGTGGAAAGAAAATAAATAGAGCAAGATAAACAAACATATATATGTGGAAAGAAAATAAACAAAAATAGAATTGGAAAATTACAACAGTAAGCAAATCTTTATTGATATTCAGAACTGGATGCAATGTCACTTGCATCTTCAAGGGGGAAACCTCCAACATGAGCAAAAATTCAAATACAATAATATTCACTTGGCAACTGACAACATATCTTCTACTACAATATATAGTTTCTAATTGATCAAAACCCTAACCACCTAATGGACCTCCATTAATGAGGCTTCAACTACTAATTAGTGGACCTTCTTTAATAAGGTCACTTACATTTATTGATTTCACATTCTCCTAACTCATGGGGTCTTATTTAATAGAGATAACCCTCATTACATTAACTAACAATCTATTTCACTAACTAAAATAGTCTGGATCCCCTTCAACTAAACACACTAATATATGTTAATAAGATTACAAAAAATATCATCCACAAATATCAATAAAAAAAACTATATTTATAATATCTAATTATATGTAAATATACTTGTATAGGAAATTTTACCATTAAAACATCGAAACCACAAAGAAAGGTTGGTGCTCCCTAGTCTTCGTTTCTCCACATTCAACAATTACAAAATCACACCCTTCCTCCACCATGAAGTTCATGTAAATATTTTCATTCAATAGGGCAACATCAATGTCATGTCTGTATGTAATGAAGCAAGTGAAAGGCGTGATTCTTTATCACTTTATTTTTCTTGTAACTCTATTTATTCCTTTTCACACACATATTTACATGTCCCATAGCTTTCTTGCATGTTTGTCGCCTGTTCAAAAGCTAAGTTGTTGATTTTTATTTTCATAATCATATCAATCACATCCTTCCTTTGCTCCAAGGTTTTTAATATTTTAATAATTTTGATTAGCTAAATTAAATTGTTAAGGCTTTATAAGTGATGAAGTTGTTCTTCCACGAAAAAATCAAAGCAAAGAAAGTCATGACACGATGGTGGATGAAAGATGAAAGTGAAGACACATTAAAGAAAGTGAACTCACATGCATAATCGAACATTATTGAAGCATTGTCTCTTTGACTTTCAATATTACTAAATATTAAATTAGATTAATTATAATAAAATAAATCCCATTGTAATAAAATAACCTCATAATCGATTATGAAATCTAGTTATTATAATAGAATGAAAGCATGTACGGGAAATGTTTTGAAATGCAACTAAAAGAGCCCTTTTCGTGATGAGTATATCTTCATTTTCCATTATAGGGTCATAAATTAAATAATTATATACTCTCAATTACTAAGGGACATTGATTTCAAAATAATGAATAATATAATTAAAAAGTAAGCTTATACTTATGAGAAATATGGTCTTTTTCAACAAAATCATTCTTATGATTCTAAAATAATGAATAATGTGATTTCAAAATAATGAATAATGTGATTAGAAAGTAAGGTAGCTTAGTCTTTATCAACAAACCTATGGTTGCATGGATTATTCTTGTATCATTTTTATGATTTTACATAAGACGAGGACATGCTAAAAACTTACAATTTCAAAATAATGAATAATTTGATTTCAAAATAATGAATAATGTGATTAGAAAGTAAGGTAGTTTAGTCTTTACCAACAAACCTATGGTTGCATGGATTATTTTTGTATCATTTTTATGATTTTACATAAAACAAGTACATACTAAAAACTTACAACAAATAATAAGGAATATGAGTTTATTAGCATGGATTATTTTTGCATCATTTTTATGATTTTACATAAGACAAGGACATACTAAAGACTTACAACAAATAATAAGGAATATGAGTTTATTAGCATGGATTATTTTTGCATCATTTTTATGATTTTACATAAGACAAGGACATACTCAAAAACTTACAACAAATAATAAAGAATATGAGTTTATTAGCATGTACTAAAATCTCATTTTTATAAAACAATTTAATATTTTAATATAGTTATAGAGTTATTTAAAAATAGTGGTAGAATATTTGAAATGTGTAATAACTTTTACTACAACACACATAAACAACAATAATAACTAGGATAATAATACTAATAGGTTTTATCTTTATACATTTTTATTCTATATGTCTTACTCTGTCAACACATATTTCATCTCACACCCTCTACGATGTCAACACATGTTTCATCTCACACCCTCTACGATAATGATAATGATAATAATGATAATATTAATATTAATATTAATAATTATTATTAGTAGTAGTATTTCTATATGTTTTACTTTGTAAATACATACTTCATCTCACACCCTTTTACTATTTTTATTTGTATATCTTGTCATTTTTAGTTTAACATTGTTATATACTAATTTTACACTATTTTTTAATATTTTTATTTTTTTAGTTAGATTCTCATGATGTCCTATCATCAATTCCTTACTTTACAAAACATTATCTAATACATATTCTTCTATGTAATTTTAATATCATTATGTTTGGCAATTGAATTTAGATTGTTATTTTTGCTCTTTCCTACTTTAAACTTACTAAAAACAACATAAGAATTCAATTATCATCACTTTGTACATTTATGGCATCATAGTTATCTTACATGCCTTTATAATAGGGATACATACTATATTTTTGTGAACACACTAGTTTGATGCTTTGTTGAAGGATTACATGATGAAACTCTCCCACTGATATCACAGTGGTAATTTTCCCACATTTAAGGTGTAGATACAACTCTAATTTTCCCACATTTAAGGTGTAGATACAACTCTAATGTCTTATAACAAGAATGCACATCATGCCTTAATGAACACCTTAGTTTGATGTTTTACTAAGAAACTACATGATAAAACTCTGCTACCACTATGTCCATGCCCACTAACACTCTCTTATATACTCCTATATTCTTTTATTTATTGTTACTATGGCCAAAATCTCATTCAAAATATATGTTTTCCATTATCCTCGTCAATGTAGGGAATCTTAATACAGATATGTTTGAATGTTTATTGAAAGTTACAAGCTCAATAAGTGTGAAAGAGAACTTGTTGGATTGGTGAATATGGCATAATCAATGACACTTTTACTATTTGCATAATAAGATGAAAGTGAGGCTACTCATCAAAACTATTACAAACAAGTATAAGAAAAAGCAGTGGAACTGGTTATTCTCGATCTCAGTTCCATGAAATTGGTTGTAACATTAACCATGGAAAAATGAATTGTGATTGATTTCAATTACCAATTTAAATTGACAATAATTTAAAATTCATCAATAACAAACTTTACACCACACATACTCACTATTGACACTCGAATACATTGAATAGACTTGTTTGTTATATTTTCTATTTGTTCATCCCCACTTACAATTTGCTTGGACAATGCAAGGCCAAACTCAACCGTGTCAAAATCACATGTGGGAACCAAACCTGTTTTTTACATTGTAGCAGGAAATTAAGCACTTTCTTCGTCCTTTTTTTTTCTTAGTCTATAACCCTATGCACGTAATAATAATAATTATAATATATTTTTGTAAACTTTTACAAAGACTTCTAAAATATTGTGGAACTACCTGAGATGATAACATCCCCTTCCTTTATCAAATGAACATTATAAAAAATGATGATATAAAATGAGTGTATAATCCAAAGAAAATTAATGTATAATTTATGTTTTATTTAAAATATTAAATGTAATCTATAAATGGATGATAAAACATTTTGCATTACCTAAATTAAGATATGAAATATTTCAAAAATTTGAAAAAAAGAAGATTAAGGAAAAGGTGCCTTCAAAAACTTAGATGGTATATGTTTTTAGTGGGGTGTGAGAAGGAGCTTCACTAACTTGGCTATCCTCTCTTCAAACAAAGGAGTCATCATCTTCCCTTCCAACATCAATATCAATATCAATATCTATCTATATATATAAAACAAAACAAAATAAAGTAAATTAAATCTTTCTCTTCCAAATAATTAAATAAATATATATATATATAACAAAGTGAATCCTCCTCCGTTTGACAACAATTTTGTAGAGTGTCAAGGAACGGAAAACGCACATGTCATAATTCTTCTCTCTCACTTCATAACACTACTATGTGCTAAGTTTTTTACAATATGTGTCAAGTGTCGTAATGTTTTGACCAGCGTTATGACACTTTGACACATTTGTTTCGGTTTCCTATCCACATGAAGATATTTGGTAGTTTGTGCTCATTACTTGCTTCGATGGTTGCATCCATCTAGCCTCCATCGACATTCGTGCTATGGCCTCTTCACTATGTTGGCTATGGCCTTCCTTATGCAAGTCTCTATCTATCCCTCTAGAAGGTAAATCATCGATTCATAAATCATCCTCTCCCAACTTTTATCTTGGGTCGATCTCCTTCTAGCACTCGCAAATGGCCATCCAGTGGCATAGGTGATGAATAAAATATATCTTAAATGGTCATTCAATTTCATAGGTGATTAGTTATGGCTTTAGCTTGGCTAGATGCTCAAATGTATAGGAATCCTCTTTGCTATCCATGAACCTCTCATAGATATTTAGGAAGTGGTGGTGGTGTATAGGGTGGAGAAAAAGATAGATAAATGGATTATGAAGTCTTTGGCATTAACAATTGTGTGTTATATTTGTTTTAAGGTGTTGGGTGCATTCTAAGAAAGCTTAACATATGTTGGAGAAGACCTTCGAGAAATCTTCATGGCTAAACAATTCTAAAGGTAAGGGATTTCATAGAGTTAGCAGGGAATTATGCTAGATGCAAAGAGATATAGGTGGGATAGGCATCATCAAAATATGTATTCAACCTCATGCATTATGTGGCAATTGGTTTATATGGGCTATGGATGGAAAGGAGGTTTAGAAGGTTCTGCTCAAACACAACATTTGACAGGGTGTGTAACTAGGAAAGAAATATTGGCATGGTCTATACCTTCAATCACTAGTTACTACCCCTGCATCGGTTAAGATGGTCAACACTTTCATATTTAAAAGCATCTAGAAGGCCCAAGAGGCCATCAAGTCTTTCTTATCTTCAAGAGATCTCTCGTTGCAAATTGGTTTCTATTTCTATAATAATTGTATATGGTGGACTCTACTCCTTGAGAGCAATGAGAGGTTGTTAAATGAAAATCCTTGGTTTGTTCCCATGCATTTTTTTAGGAAGGGAATAGTCATGGCCAATGATTTGTTTAATGATCATTAGAGGGACTAGATCCCATGGTAGAGCTAGGGCTAAACATTAGTTTGTCCAACCCTAATAACATCATCCTTGATAAAGTGTAGGGTATGGTTGATCGCAATGACCTTGTTCTCAAGCTTGGATTTCAATCCCCCTGTTCATGGTGTCAAGAATGGATGTGTCGTAGATATAAATCCTTCACTAAGTACATGCTTGTTGACCACTACATGTGGCTATTCTCTAGGGCAATTCTTGATGGACACATAAACAAAATCTGGTAGTTCAAGTCCAAATAGAAGACATGGCTCTTCCAACTATGAATTATATGGAAACCAACTTTAGAACCCGAAAGCACTATGTTTGTTTGGTCATTAGTCATGGATGAGTTGCATGTAGATTAAAGACTCACTTACATGGGAGTTTAAAACCCACGATGTCCCCATTGTGGGAAAGTTGAGAGCTTGAAACACCATTTTTTATTTTGTTCCTTAGCTAGGTTTTCTTGGGCCTGAGCAAAAGCACTTTGTGGTCAATACCTCTTAACTTTGATATCTTATAAAGCAACAATTTTCAGAGATTGTTTTCCTTGGACTTTAAAGTTTCACTATCATCATATGTTTATTTGTGTTGAATTTCTTTTCATTTTGTGGAAGAAACACAATGAAGTTAATGATAAGAAAGAAGCTTCTTGACATTTTAGATAGTATAACAACAAGAAAAACTATTTGAGGTTGTCCTTGCATATTTTAGTGTAGTTATGGGAAATTTATATGGAGATGACCCATCTACAATAATTATAATATTTTTGGGGTGGGCCTCCTTATAACATAAGTAAGGAGCCACTTGGCATTTCACTTGACCAGTTATCACAATCACGACGTAGAAATGTTAGGTTTCACCATAGGGGGAACTGATAAGCTTATGAGAGGAAAGGACATAAGGACCATTTGACTCCTTTAGTGCAAAATGACAAATTGTTGACATTGGTTTTGAGCATTTGTGAGGTAATTAAGCCTCTCGAGCCAACTGTTGATGGCTAGGAGACAACTGTAGTTGACGATGAGACATCTAATTGGTGGCCATCTCTAAATGATCATGATGATTCTCCATCAGATGTTGGGATGTTATTGGTCGTTGTTTAATATAGTGTTTATGCTTATGCTAGGTGTTTTGGCATAAGCTTACTTGAATTTTGAATTTAATTGGTCTTTGACAACGTTAATTATGATGCATGTATGTTAAACTTTGCTTTCTTCCTCCAAAGATTGACGAATCAAATGATATTTCCATTCAAGTGCTTGTATCTTCTTCTCTCTCTGAATGAGACTCTTTCTTGCCATAATAGTTCAATCGATACTATTACCTACCAGGGATCAAAATATAGATCAGATTTTAGATGGAGAAAAATTATGTTGATTACTTTTTCTCTGTGGGGTATTGCCATTGATACAATAATATCCCATTTGTTACTTCGGAAGATAACAAGAAAAAAAAAAAGGAAGAGTTCTTACCAACTAGTAATCTTCTTCCACCAGAAAGAGCTCTTTGATTATGTATGGGTTAAGTAGTAACAAATTGAGTACGTATAGGCATTTTGTATGCAGTTATTCTGGCAACTTTTCTAGCAACGGTTTCAAATACTCCACCCATTTCATATTCCTTATTATCTTCCTTCTAAAGAATTGGGCTCACCTGCCTTCCTTTATCAAGCTTCCTTTAATAAAGCCTTCTACTTTAACAGGTATTAATACTTTAATGGGTATTATTCTCTCACCATCTGCTCAATCAAAGAAACTTATTGCACTCTCCCCTGGTACACCATCAAGGAGAGTACTCTTCTTTGACCAAGTCATTGCCAAGCATCAAGACACGACTAATATATAAGTTAATCTAAAAAAGATCCCTCCCCAGCTAAAATGGACTTCTCCCTATCGAAATGTTAGCCGCTCAGACTCAAATGAATCCTCCCCTCATTTCACCCCAAAACTTTGGACAACTAAACCACACGCTTAGTCCACCTATTTTTAAAATAAAACTATATACATGTTGATAATTTAATAGTCAAAGGATGTCAATTGGATCTAGCTTTGGTGGCTAAGAGAAGTTTTTATATTCAAGAAACATGTTTTCTCCTCATGTGTTAAATGGGTTGACAAGGTATCAACAATCTCACTTTTGTGTAAGTACTTGTGGGTGGAATGAGATGTTTTCAAACATTTAAATCCGATGAGTTAGTTCAACTTATTGTTGGGTATTTAGCTAATTCCATACTAGCAAGTGCTTAGTTTGAATCCCTCTAGATTATACACACTAGTGCATGTTGATAGGTTTATTAGAAATACTATCCAAAAATGTGGAAAACGTCACTTGAATTAGCATAAAATCTTTTTAGAGTATAACCTCTCTTAAAAATTTTACAAGTCTGTTAGATTTCCCTGCAAATTCACCCTCACACCCTTTCTCTGACATGACGTTCATGTAAATTATTTTCAGTACGATGCTTCAACGGGACAACATCTATGTCATGTCAGTGCAAGGCATAATTCTTTATAACTTTTTACTTTTTTTATAACTCTATTCATTCTTTTCACATGGTCCGAAAGGTAACTAATTGCTTTTTCCCATAATCATATTCATCACTTCCTTCTTTTGGTGCAAGGTTTTAATTAATATATTAATAATTCTAGTCACCTAAATTAATTTGTCGAGGCTTTACGAGTGTCCAAGTTGTCCTCAAAAAAAAATCCGAAGCAAAAAAAGTAAAGACGTGGTGGTGGAAGAAAGTGAAAGCACATGCAGAATTAAACATTATTGAAGTATTGTCTCTTTGACTTTGGAGACCATGAATTGATTTCAACGGGATACATGGACCCATAGTTATTGAACCATGTTTGGGATGTTTTGTGTGGTGGATTAATTTATTAATTTAATTTCAGAATAATTTTTTTAATTTTTTTATTAATTTAAAAATACAATATAAGATAATATAGAATAAATTTTAACTTTATAAACCGTCAATCCAACTTTTTATAAAATTTCCACAGCAACCAAAAAAA